>JAOTRA010000019.1:1104433-1124070 GCA_026260255.1 Pseudolaguvia tuberculata
ATAGACTGCAGATCTATATGACCCTATGGGAATAAGCCGGGAAAGACAATGGAATGGTTGGCTGGATGGATGTTATACATTATATAGAGTAGCTCAGTGCTGTCCTGATAACTGAAAGATGTGGGTTTCAGTCCACGCACCACCAATTAAGCGGCTCATTTTTTTAACTATAGATGTTATAGACGAGAATTGAACCCTGGACCATGCTAACCACTGTGTTTATGTTATTACAGCTTTCATATTATTGATAGCTGTGTTTATGTTATGACAGCTTTCATATTATTGATAGCTGTAATAGCTACACTGCAGGAAGCATGACTAAAATGGCTCTGTTTGGGCCCCTGAGCAAGGCCCATAACGCTATAGTAATGATAACGTCTTATGACCATACACTTAATTTTACTCAGCGATGTCTCTCTGTAAAACACGCCATGTAACATAGAGTATTTAAATGTTGAATATGTGAATGGAGTAGACAATACCCCACCCTGACGTGTGAACAGGAACAGGATCTGTGGAGATCTGACATGACGCACCGGCAGAGCTGAAAACTGTCTTACTGCCCAAATCTATTGACGTTGATCCCGGAGCATAAACGACTGATTACAGGATGGGTGACAGATAAATTTCGATCAAAATCAAAGCACAATTAAACATTTCATCTTCCTAATTGCCGGCTGTAGATTTGGCCTGATGACCATGTGCTGGAGGAAATCAGCCACCATCACACATTGTTAATGAGACACAGCTGTCTCACAATTTGGGAATATTTGCACAAAACTGCTGTTTATGAAAATGGCACTGCAGATAGAAGCTGAAAAGAATTCACATCTCTAGAGTGAGGATTAGGAATTTGTAAGAAGGAAGGAAAAACAGACTCTAAAATAAATAACTCATTCACAAAGTGATAACATAGTAATATTTTATTGCATTGATTAAATAGGTGGAGGTGCGCTGGCATAGTACATAGCATGGTCGCTTCACAGCAAGAAGGTCTGGGTTTGAATCCCGGACCAGGGATCTTTCTTGTGCAGAGTTGGCAAGTTCTCCCAACGCTTGCGTGGGTTTCCTCTGGGTACTCCGGTATCCTCCCACAGATTAGGTCAATTGGTGATTCTAAATCAGCAGCACAATGATTTTAAATGTTGAATAGTGGATAGCAAGGTTGCCTGACAACAAGAAAGTCCCAAGTTCAATTCCCGGGCTGGGGAACTTTCTGTGTGGAGTTTGCATTTTCTCCCCGCAATTGCATGGGTTTCCTCCGGGTACTCCGGTTTTCTCCCACAGTCCAAAAACATGTTGATTAGGTCGATAGGTGATTCTAAATTGTTCATAGGAGTGAATGTGTGTGAATGGTTCTTTGTCTATGTGTTGCCCTGAGATGGACTGGCGACCTGTCCAGGGTGTATTCCTGCCTCTCACCGTATGTGTGTGGGATAGGCACCAGCAGACCCCTGTGACTCCGAATTATGGAATAAGCGGGTAAGAAGATGAATGAATGTATAATTAAACAGGAACATCTTCCTCTTCTTCTCCTTTCGGCTGCTCCTGTTAGGGGTCGCTACAGCGGATCGCTCTTCTCCACACAACCCTGTCCTCTACATCTGCCTCTTTCACCCCAACAACCTGGATAACTTCCCTCACCCATCCATAAACCTCCTCCTTGGTCTTTCTCTTTTCCCTCATTCCCGACACCTCCATCCTAAGCATTCTTCTACCAATATACTGTAATAAAGGGTTTCATTATGTACAGCATATCATCACTTTATTGCTGTAAGTGAAATCCTGTAAGGGGGATTATGTGTATTTAATTAAGTCAACTATAATTTAAAAAAAAGCAAATAAAAAAATGCATTATAAAGTGTCCCACAGACAGAAGAAACGATTCTGTGTATGTATTTGGAAAGGCGTGTGAGGTTCACACCGAAGTATTCAGGCTCCACACACCGTCTGTGCCAAAGAATTAGCCTGGGAAATTCACCAAAATGTGGGAACAGCTTGGGAACAGATTGATGCAGCAGGGTGAGAGAGGCTGCAAGTGTCTGAGCTGTCGGCCCATTCCAGAGCAAATACCCGCAAAAGCTTCTCCTAAGCAACTCGGCTTCTCTCGCAGAGGCTATTTCCTCGCCACTCATGTGCCATGGGGTCCTCATAGGCCTGCTCTAATTACTGACAGGTTTGGTCTCTAAATCCTTCACAGCACAAAGGATGAGAGGATTAAAAACAGAATGTACGGCAAAGCCGGCACCGCGTGGTCAGCTGACGTTAGCTAGAACTAACGTCATACCAGACAGCGAGAGAGAAAAAACAAAATTCACATTTAAAAAAAAATTATACGTTTGTTATTTTGTTAGAATTAATTTTACTCATTTATTAATCATTATTTCCACATCATCAGACACTTTGAACCAGCAGCCATGTGTGTGTGCGCATGTGTGTGTATCTGCAAGTTAGAAGGTTATGCTAACTGCTGTTTTCTGGGTGACACCTTTGATCCATCATGGCTCTGAAGCCACCATGTGGCAGGTTTTCAGAGCCGCCTGTGGATTTGTTCGCTGTCCTCGACTCGACTCAGTAATTGTGCCTTAAAAAGGCAGGGCATGTAAGTAGAGTTATTTAAAAATTCTCTTTCTTTACATTTTTCTTGTAAATTCTTTAAAACCATCACAGAACATGGAGACTAATTTTGATTCATCTCAGTGATTCGAATAATTTGGTTTACTGAAAAAGGTGGTTAGCATGGTTGCGTAACAACAAGATGGTCCTGGGTTTGAAGTTTGCATGTTCTCCCCGCACTTGTGTGGGTTTCCTTTGGGTACTCCGGTTTCCTCCCACTGCCCAAACCCATGCAGATTAGTTGGATTGGTGATTCTAAATTGTCCATAGGAGTGAATGTGTGTGTGCATGGTTGTTTGTCTATGTGTAGCCCTGTGATGGACTGGCGACCCGTCCAGGGTGTACCCCCACCTCTCGCCCTATGTGTGCTCGGATAGGCGCAGCAGACCCCAAATTCGAATTGAATGAATGAGTAGAAAGTGTTAGTTTCCCTTTGGGAGGATTTGACTCTTTTTAACCTTTGCTGGAGGCTAGAACACATAGTGTGTAGCATAAAATTTTGTGGTGTGGTGGGGATAGTACACTGTTTAGAACTAGGCTACACCCTACATATAATGAATTTAATAACGAATTACTTGAATAATACTTCTAACCCGCTTATTCCCTAAGTCACAGGGCACAGATAGAGCCTATCTAAGGTACACCTCATACAGGTTGCCAGTCCATCGCAAGGCCACACATAGACAAACAACCACACAGACCTTCCTATGGGCAATTTACAGTTACAGGTTAAGGGCCTTTCTCAAGGGCCCACAGTGGTTTCTTGGTGGAGGTGGGATTTGAACCCCAGTCTTTCTGGTATTAGTCAAACACCTTAATCACTAGGCTACCACTTCCCCTTTAGAATAACCAATCAGCTTAATGTACATGTTTTTAAACTGTGGGAGGAAACCTGAATTAGCCCATGAAAAAAACCCACGGGAGCGCAGGGAGGACATGCAAATTTTGCACAGACAGACTCAGCTTCTTTAATTGAATCACTCAAATAAAGGAATGACTCAAATCAAAGAATCAATTGAATAAGATCACCTAAGTAATTGAGTCACCTAAATAAATAAATCACTCTAATAAATGAGTCACTTAAATAAATTAATTCTAATGAAACAAATCATAAATACGAAAGAAAGTACCACTGTCACATTGTACTCCAATTTATTGGATTTGTCTCCAGTAACACAGGTAAATGAAGCAGATGAAATGTGTTGTTGGCGTCTCAAAGGCTTTCAATAACAACAAATATCATTTAGCGAGCATGGGTCATGTTTCTGCGCCACAGTGTGCTGGGGTGTACCTGCATGAGAAGTGCTTGTGGCGCAGGACTGTTTGTGTTGTTTATTAGCGAGGTTAGTGACAGCTGAAGAAGACTGTATTTGTGGAAGAACAGCATGGCAAGCAAGAGGAGAGAAGTTCCTCTGGGAGGCCTAATGGTTGCGCTCCTTCCTGCACAGAGATAAAGACTCATAATAAGCGTGCATGCTCACCATCTGGCTCGGTGCATGTGGTCCTTATGGAGGCGAAAGCAGCGCAATCTGTAAACGATCAGGAGCCATGGCTCTCCCCCCGAGAGTCCACCGTGCAATCAAGGTGACAGATGGCATGGCTACTGCTGTGGCCTCGTGGAAGAGATCAAAATCACCTTCAATAAACACTGACTGGAATATGGGCACGGGTTCTGGCAAAAAATAAAAATAAAAATCAGTTTGTCAGTCAAACTGAGGTTGCATATCAAAAAAGAAAAAAATTTGGATGGAGGGAGGAAGGGTGTGATGGTTGCCAGCGTTCCTGTTTTCTATATTTTTCATCTGATAGCTTTTGAACTTTCCTGGTTGTCATCCCTGCTCATGTCCAGTCACAAAGCTGAGAGAAAACCAGGAACATGATGTTGCTAATTTGGGGCACAGGGTAAGCAGTGGTGGGTGGATCCCCCATGTGCTGCAAATCTGAGGGTTTAACCGTACTTGCAAGATGTCTGACAGGTCACAGGTCTCACAACCTTCAACTTTTTACAAAGTTCACCACTGCTCCTGTAAATCTAGCTGCTAACTCTTATCTTCCAGCATCTGATGAGCAATGACATGCCCTAGTTTTATACCTCTGCCACTTTTTCTTGTCTATTTGAGCTGCATGGTGGAGCTGCATGGTATTTTTTTTTTTTATATAAAAGAGATTTTTTCACACGTATCTTCTTTCTGAGGCCTGGCTCAGTGACGTAAGAAGAACCGGCTGTGATTATTTTTTTGCTTCACCACTAAAGGTTTAAAATGGAAATGCCATCTGTTAAATGCAAGCAAAATCCACTCTGATGTTTCTGTTTGAAGAGGAAAATAGCTATGCTGAAAATTTAACAGTGTAACTTAACCTTATAGTAGTTTTCAGTTTTTCCTTACATTAAAGCTATAGATAGAAGATGTAGGTACACTGAAGTTAGTAGTTAACACGTTTGCCTCACTGCTCACTGTTGCACGTTCTCTCTGTCTTTGTGTTGTTTTACTCTGAATACTCCAGTTTCCTCCCACAGCACAAAAAATATGTATATTAGATTGATAATAAATTGCTCAAAGCAGTAAGTGTGAGGGTGTGTGGTTGTTTGTATGTGGTCCTGCGATGGACTGGAAAGCTGTCCAGGCTGAACCCCGCTTTTCTCCCAATGGCAGCTGGGATAGACCACAGCAGATCCCCTAGTGTGGATAGACAATGGGTTGGATGGATTATTCATTTGTCATATATTACAAGATTTTAGGACTGATTTGCAATTATCCACGCCCACAAAACCACGTAAACTATGTTGGCAGAGTAAAGCTCTTTTGCATTTTTCTGGGTGTGGCTTAATATATATGCACATGAGCTTGCTTGTGGTTTGACTTAAAGGTTAATTTACACTGCTGTTTGAAAAATCTGACCTTGTGGGGGGGAGGCTATGTGTGCATGGTGTAATTGCATGCACACTATTTCCTAATACCTGCAATACCTGACTTTAACACACATTTTCTGATCATCATCAAAGCTTTGTGATGTCACTAATGCCTTTGAGAATTCATTCATTCATTCATACGTTAGGAAGGGCATCCAGCGGAAAACTGCCCCAAATCAAATATGCGGATCTCAGTTCAGAGTTTCAAGATTCATTTTCTTACCCGCTTATTCCCTAATTCAAGGTCACAGGGTTTTTCTGGAGCCTATCCCACTGCACATATGCAAGAGGCAGGGGTACACCATGGACAGTTTGCCAGTCCATCGTAGGGCCACACATAGACGAACAACCACTCAGACACATTCACTCCTATGGACAATTTAGAATCACCAATCGACCTAATGTACATGTTTTTGTACTGTGGGAGGAAACCGGTGTACCTGAAAGAAACTCAACATGCAAACTCTGCACAGAACGATTCCCAGCCCAGCATTTGAACCCTGGACCTTCTTGTCGTGAGACAACCGTGCTAGCTACTACACCATCCTGCCACAAGCTTTTGAGAATTCCTTTTTGAATATTCTTTTGCAGGAATTATTTACTTTCTAAGTTTATATGTCAGGATTTGTCCGCCATGTTGCATTTCTTAGCCAACAAACCCTCTTTATTCATGACAGAAAGAACGTAAAATTATTTCATCTTCTGCTAATAAAAGTCGTTGATGAGTTGATGATATGATAATAAAATTTTTTAAAAAGCTGGCACTTAACCCTGCATTGACCTTCATCCTTTCAGCCTCCTCCCTTTGAGGACTCATTTCTTTAATTGATGCACTTATTTGATTAATTCCATTAATTCCATTGAACTTTCTGCACATTTTTATTGCGCTGTCCTGAAATCATCTCTATCATCCTCTTTTAAACAATTTTAATCATCTGCAAATGTTAAATATGTGCACTTGAGCTGCACTTGAGCCAATAATTAGATTAATTAAGGTAATTGAGAGACTGAGTTATTTAAAATAACACCAATTTTATTCGCCAGAGTGACTAGAGAGTTTTATTCATTTTAATTAAGTCTTATTGATGAGAGTGTAAAAATCCCTTTTGTAGAAATCATAGATTATAATATATACCTAAAAAAGAATTATTATCACCAGAGAAAATTTAAAAACCTACCACATCTAAAATTTGAGGCTGCTAACGTGGGAAAATAAAACTATAAAAACTTTGCAAGTAAATCGTGCAAAAATGATGCATGAAAAATAAATTAGTTATTTACAATAATCAAATTATAATAATATAATTCAAAAATTAATATTCACATGTAAAAACAGCAAGAAAAGAGAACACATGCAAAATACCATAGTGAAAAAAATATAATTGAATAATAAAAAAACTAAAATAATGCAAATAAAAAGTCCAAATCTATTCCATGATATAATGGACTTCGTGGTCTATTACATTAAATTACATTAATGACATTTCTTTAAAGAAATATTATTGTGTAAATTATTTATTTAATTACTTAACTTGTTTATTACAAAATATTTCATTACAATAATATTTAAAGAAGTAAATATCTATCAAGGCGACTATGTGTGCCCTGTGTGTACCCCTGCCTCTCGCCCTATGTGTGCTGGGATAGAACCCGAATTAGGGAATAGGCGGGTAAGAAGATAAATGAGTGAATGCTTCAATAGACTGGCTCTAGTGTTCAAACTGTGCAACTGCATGAGCTGTAACTAACATGGTGTACAAGATTCCTTCCTGCACATTGTCACGTAAAATGTGTCATAATATATCATTAAACCGCAACTTTGTGCATTACATAGTGCTTCTAAAATTGTTATATTAACTATTTAATATTATATTTTCTCAGTATACATCCTCCTCACACACCTTCTTCAGGCACATCCTCAGTCATTGAAGACAGATATTCCAAAGAAGATGAGTGAAGCAGATAATCTAGATGTTAATGTTTGCTTTGGGGGCCTGGTTGATCAACTTAAATCATTTTGATTCATCCACGCTCTTACATCGCATTGTCAAATGAGCTTTTTAATTCGAAAGTCTCCAGATTGATGTCGGTAATTTATGCTGACTAGTAATAAAGCATCACATCTCCAACAGTCACAGATATTTCTGCAGTGGGGGGAAACCTGGGACAAAGGCGGCAGTAATTAGATGTAATGTGACCACAGGCACATTGGGGTGAAATTTATTCCCATCATCAGGACTGCAGTTCTGTCCTGGACACCATCTTGTTAATGAATTTTGTCGCCAGGAGGAGATGGAAGAATGTTGAGTAGATTTGCTGGGATGCTGTTTTTTTTTAATTGCATTGACTTTGATGTTATTTCCTCCTCCACCCAAATGATATTGTGTATTTATTTAATAACAAATTATAAACTCAGTGTTGAAGGTTGGGTTGAAGTTTACTATTAACACTTGGAGGCATATCATTTATTAAAATACTTACTTCTTTAGTTCTCCCTGCATCTGCAGGGTTTTCTTTTTTTAATGGTACTCTGGTTTCCACCAACAGTCCAAAAACATAGACATTAGGTTGATGGGTGATTCTAAATTTCCCACAGGAGTGAGTGTGTAGATAGACTGGCGGCTTGTCCATGGTGTACCCCTGCCTCTCACCCTATGTGCGTTGGGATAGGTTCTAGCAGACCCCCGTGACCCTGAATTAGGAAAAAAAAGGATTAGAAGATGAATGAATAAATGAATGACAGTTTTGATGCATTCACATTGGCAGAAAATGAAGCTCCTCTTGCTTGCTGTATAGCCTGTTAGTGAGTGAGATACGAATAAAAACACCTGATGATCTCAATCACTTCTGGGAAAACTGCTTTTAAGAAGGAAGTAGAATTTTTGGTGATCTCAGGGAGTTTCTCTTGGAACTCTGTTTGTCCTGTCAGCTTAGCAGGCCATCGCAACAAGCACAAAATTGTACTAGTGTATAGTCATTGTCCAGCACATGTCCCTAATGTATAAGAATGAAAAAATCTGGAGCTGTTCTGAAAATAAATTAACCTTCTGACCAATCAGATTCCAGAATTCAGCAGTATTTGATGGAGCATGTTCTGACCCATCCCTGAACTTGTTAAATGTCAACTGTTCATATGGATGTACAGACATCTCAAATGCGCACTGTAGGTGAAAATATCAACTTTGTATATAAGCAAATCTGTCGAGGCGTCATGAGACGCTATAATCCATTCAAAAATTGCAGACAGCCGCTCGGAGCAGATGGGTAGCCATACATGCATGCATGCATGCATGCATGCGGGTTCAGTTGCATTTGATTGTCGAGTTTGAAGTCACACGAAGGCCTTGACGCTCCGACACTAATCGGGACGATGCACATAAACAATGACAATGTCACTTTAATATCTGTCAGGATCCTGACGCTGCCCGTGAAGCTGACTGTATTCCAACAACTTGATTTCACAAATGGAAAAACAGCATCTGTTTTCCTGCTGCTTCACATATGGCAGGGATCGACGCTCAAGTGAGCTGAGGCAGGTACTCAGAGCATCGCGAGGCTCAGAACATCAGGGGGCTTCGGAGCGCCGCCGGACTTTGCAAGGCCAAGTCCAGCTGAATTCACAAAGAGAATAACGGCACATGGTTTGTGTCAATACTCATAAAAGCCACATCACAAGTTTAACTATAATTAAACCTTTTATTTTTTAGAAAAAATTATTTTCTTTTTAAATATTATCTGTTGGTGTGTACGATAATCTATAGGGTCACAAGATAATTAAACTTGTTTAAATATTACACAAAAGAGACTCAAAATGTAATAAAATAGAGTTATAATAAAATAAATAAAATAATAAAAAGAGTTATTTTTTTCAAGTTTGCATGTTCGCCCAGCACTTCCTCCAGGTACTCTGGTTTCCTCTCACATTCCAAAAACATGCACATTAGGTTGATTGATGATTCTAAAGTGTCCATAAAAGTGAATGTGTGTGTGTGTGTGTGTGTGTGCGTGCGTGCGTGCGTGCGTGCGTGTGTGTGTATGTGTGTGTGTGTGTGTGTGTGTGTGTGTGTGTGTGAGAGAGAGTGAGTGTGTGTGGTTGTCCATCTATGTGTGCCCAACGATGGACTGGCACCCTGGGTGTACCCTTGCCTCTTTCCTTATGTGTGCTGGGATAGACTTAGGAAATAAGCAGCTAAGAATATGAATGAAAGAATGAATGAATGAATGAATGAAAATATCAGAAAATAAAAGATTTTCTCTTTGACTTTCGGAAAATGATGCAATCAGATGATAGAAGATGTTCATATTAGGTGTTCATATGTTGGATATACTGGATATATTCATCCTTTCATCTTCTAAACCGCTTGTTCCCTAATTCGGTGTCACAGGTCCGGTCACCAGTCCATTGCATTGTAATTTTTTTTTTTTTTACAAATTAGTAACTTTATTGAAACCACAAAAAAATAATTCACACAAATATTCACAATAAAAGAATCACATCTCACATCCGGCACCACACGCTGCTCTCCAACTCTTCAAGACATTTGCCATTGCAGTGATGAGCCAATCTGACGAGTGGGGGGTGGTGATGGTGGTGGGGAAGAGAAGGGGAAAGAAAAGTATTTGTAATTATTGCTAATTGCCTTGTTAGTATGAAAACAACTTTGTATTTTTTACGCTTCTGAAGAGCTAAATTACCAGCAAACGAACGAGTTGGAGAGATCCGATGAGGACGAGGCTGTTTTCCTCCAGCAGCATCTGCACATACAGCTGCTATGTAGTCTGGCCTCGCCTCGCCGGCTCGGTAAAACACACACACACACGTCACAAAAACCGCTTCTCTTCAGCACTACGAGTGTGTTAACTTCAGAGAAGGTTTTTGTAATTTTTCATAGATAGGCTTCAGTTTTTAAAGTGTTGGATAATCGGAAAATCCTGGGTGTAATTCCTGCCAGCCACTGCTAGACCCCTAAGCAAGGCCCTTCAACCTTCCCGGGCTGGGGGTCTTTCTGTGTGGAATTTGAATGCTCTCCCTGCAGTTGCATGGGTTTTCATGCAACTGCAAGTTACAGCGATTAGGGTGCTATTTTTTTCCATAAATAGGACAAATAGTTAAATCAGAAGATTAAAAGTTGATAGGAAGACAATACCAGGGTTAAAATCAGGAAGCTAAGCATTGTTCTATTAGCATTCCATTTCCAAATGTATGCTAATCATGGCAACAAACAGGACCTCTGAGTATATATATTCTAAAATAAAGTGAGAACTTCAACAACAACTATCACTCTGATAAAAAAAAACAATCGAGGAACGCGCCTTTTATTGAAGAGGTCACCTGTCATTTTGGCACGCAAATAAGATTCACAGAGTCTGTTGTCCCGATCAGCATTTTCCTTCGCTCTAAACGCTCTCCAGAGACAAGGGTTATTACATGACATGCTTCTCATCGTGAATAAATAGCGCTCGGTGAGTTGGAGTGAGATGGACAGCTCGGCGTGGACGCTGTGAAAGGCTTCACGACTTTATTGACAAGTCAATCATAAACACTTAGCGAGGAATCACTCACTTAGCGAAAGGGCTTTGTAGCAAAATGCATTTGTAATCTGCCCCCGGTTGCAACGCCAGAATGTCCTAATCCGCAATTTACCTGCTGTCAACACGGCGATGGCTTTTGATACACCACTTTTCCTGAAGTGGAAGGAAGCATTAGGAAAAATATCTAATTGCAATTTCTTGACACATATTGCAATTGCCATTTGCATTTGTTTAGTGTTTTTATTATCATGCAGCTTCAACTTTATAGATTCCTTAATTCCTTGTAGTCCATCCGATGTGTTTCTGCTATTAAACAAGCAATGCCTAAATGCACATTACAAAAAACAGAAACAATATTAATTGACACTGCTTGGCTAAAGTCATTACCAAAAAAACCACTCTAATATTTCAAACCACCTTTAGCTTTGATTTCGCTGAGGCATTGCTTCGATAAGCTTCTGCAATTTCCCAAGATTTATTTTCATCCAATGTTGCATTAATTTTACACCAAAAACTTTGATGCTGGTTGAGTCTGACTGCTGCACAAAGCCTTCTCCAGCACATTCCAAAGATTTTCTATGGGGTTAAGGTCTGGAATCCATGTGTGAAAATGATGTCTCATGCTCCCTGAATCACTCATTTACAATTTGTGCCCAAGCAATCACGGCATTATCATCTTGGAATATGGCTGTGCCATTAGGGAAGAAGTAATTCCCATTGATGAAATAACCTGGTCATTCAGTATATTCTGGTAGGCAGCTGACCTCATTCTCTTGCTGTTAAACCTGGCCTACTGCAGCAACTCGTACCTATTTGATTAGTTAAATCCAGGTGGCGACTTATTCTGGCCATGCAGTGTAATTCAGCATTTATTAATATATTTTTTCTTCTAGCGCAAACCAATGATATCTAAAACAAAAAACTGACATATTCTTCTGTTAGCATGTTCTATTTTAACTAAAAAATTTTTTCCCTCAGCTGCTTCCCTTTGGGGTCACCACAGCAGATCACCCCGCGGTTTTACACTGGATGTGAGCTGTATCTAGGTATTTTAACTGAAATACAGTTCACAAATCTGTTAATATAGTGTCATATTTTGTCTCAACTTTATTCCTATATCCACCGCTGCAGTTCCCTCCACCTCCAGACAAGAGTTTTCCCCTCGCTCTCCACACACCTGATCGGTGTTTCCACTATGGTTCTGGCCCTTTAAATAGCAGTCGCATTTTCCCGTTCCTTCGCTCAATTATCGCGCTACTCACGGTTGTTGATAGTCTCGCTCCTCGAAATTCTTCTTCAAGATATTTTTGCCTTTTTGAGTTTTGCCTCTTGAAATTTTTTGCTTCTCAATTGTTTTGTTCCCTTCGTGCATTTTTCCCTTTGTTTGTTTAGATTTTCCCTCAAGTTTTTTACGTTGTGCTTCCCATCAGCTTTATCACATCCTGTTTTTTTCTCCCTGATTGGCGTTTTATTTTCTTTTGTCTTTGTTTTAATTCTGCTTATTATGCCCTGCATTTTGCATTTAGAATTTATTATTTTTCCCTCCCTCATTTCTCGCCGTTCATTTGTTTTTTTCACCCGTTATTTTATACGCCGGTTCTTCCATTTCCTACCCATTTTCGCTTCCAGCAATCTATTTTCAGTTACACCTGTTGTAGACCATTTCACACCCGTTTTCGGGTTAGATAGTTTTCCCCCTTTTTGTCTTTCATTGTTCTCGCTGATTTTTGACTAAGACCCTCATTGACTCGGACTGTGACCAGAACCTTATGTGCACCTCCACAGCAGCTGAACTTCGCATCCCTGTATGCCCTCTGCCTTGTCCTCTACCGGTCCAAGCACTAAATGGCAACCGTCTGGCTGCCATCATGCACCAGACTGACCCAGTCCAGTATTCCCCAGTATCGACTGAACCAGAAACACCATATTTGATTGGGGGCCATCCTGCGTCTCATCCTTCCTCAAAGCTACCCCCAGCAAGGCCGAAACAAGCATGCACAGGGAGGAATCTCTAGATCTCTCCAAATTTCCGCTTGAATATGCAGACTTGAGGCTGGTCTTCAGCAGGTCAAGGAACGTCCCTATGATTGCCCCATTGACCTACACCCAGGCACCTCTCCCCTCTATGGAGACCTATATATCCAAATTCCTGGCCGTCGGCATAATCCATCCTTCGTCCTCTCCGGCTGGGGCCGGGTTCTTTTTTGTTAAGAAGATGGATCAGTCCCTGCAGCCTTGCATTGATTACCGGCCTCAATGCTATCACCGTAAAGAACCGATATCCCTTGCCCCTCATGACTTCTGCCTTTGAACTTCTCCAAGGTGCTACTATCTTCACCAAGCTAGATCTCCGTAATGCCTTCAACACTCCCTCTGGCCACTACGAGTACCTGATCATCTTACCAATGCCCCAGCAGTTTTTCAGACGTTTATTAATTATGTCTTAAGGGATTTTCTGAATCGCTTTGTTTTCGTGTACCTGGATGATATCAAAGTCTTCTCTCGATCCCTGGAGGAACATGTCAGTCATGTCCGTCAAGTTCTGCAATGTCTTCTGGAAACCGAATTATACATAAAGGTGAAGTGTGAGTTCCACCAGACCTTTTTCTAGGGTTCAGGGTTGCCCCTCGATTAAAGAGATGGAACCAGCTAAGGTCACTGCTGTCAAGGACTGGCCCGTCCCGACATCTAGACAATCTCTCCAGAGGTTCCTGGGTTTTGCTAACTTCTATAGGAGGTTTATCAGAAACATTAGCTCTCTCGCTGGCCCCCTGCTGGCTCTGACCTCGACCAAGGTTCCACTCAAGTGGAACTCACAAGTCGCCCTATCTGCCAATTTATTGTGGAAGTCAACGCCTCTGAGACGGGGATAGTAGCCATTTTGTTCCAAAAATGCCTTAGGACAACAAGATCCATCTCATCTCTGAGATTGTGGTGGTCAGAGATGGAGGAGGACACACTTCAGTATGTGGCTGCCTGTGATGTCTGCGTTGCCAATAAGCCCACTTACCATCCCCCTGTGGGCCTCCTAAGACCACTTCCAGTTCATCATCACCCATGGTCCCACATTGCCCAGGACTTTGTTACCGGTCTCCTGGTGTCCAATGGCTAAAGCTGCATCTTGACCATAGTAGACTGTTTCTCCAAGGCCGCCCACTTTGTCCCCCTTTGTCAGCTACCCTCTGCCGTCAGACCGCCGACCTGGTAATTGAACATGTCATGCAGTTGCATGGGCTCCCTTCTGACATTGTCTCTGATAGTAGACCTCAGTTCTCTTCTCAGTTTAGGAAGTCCTTCGGCAAATTGATCGGGGCCACTTCCAGCCTGTCCTCAGGATACCATCCCCATACTAACGGCCAGACCAAGTGAACCAACCAGAAACTGGAGACCACCCTCCCGTGTATGGCGTCCACAGACACAGGCTCGTGGAGCAGTTTCCTCCCATGGGTCGATTATGCCTACAACTCTCTTCCTAATGCAGCCACCCACCTGACCCCCTTTGAGTGTTGCCTGGGCTATCAACTCCCACTGTTTATGTCCCCAGAGGAGAAGGTAAATGTGCCCGCCGCACGGATCTTCATTGACCGTTGCAAAAGGACCTGGCGGAAAGCACGCATCCAGATCCTCAAGGCATCCCAAGCCTACAAGTGCCATGCAGACAAACATCGCTTGGACAACCCCAGGTTTCAAAAAGGGGAGAAGGTCATGCTCTCTACCAGGGAGCTTCCTATTAAGTTAACCTCTCGCAAGCTTCTCTCCAGATTTGTAGGTCCCTTCACGGTAATCAAGCTCATCAACCCCTGTGCAGTCAGGCTTCCACATTCCATGTCTCTCAGCTCAGACACCTGGTTTCTTCCCCTTTGTCCTTACGTGTGCTGGGATAGGCAACAGCAGACACCCGTTACCCCAGATTTAGGGAATAAGCTGGTAAGAAGATGAATGAATGAATGAATGAATGAAATGCTTCCTCTGACTCAAAAGAAGGCATGCTCGGAAAAAGGCACCACACTTTTCGTTTTTTAATGGTTGACGTTATATAGACATGCTTGTGTGCACCTAATTGACTGGTATGACTGTCACATGGCAGCCTTTAATGATAAGCTAATGTCAGTGAGTCCAGTCCTGTTTTCCATTAATCAGCCCTAACGTACATATCATAGGTATAACATAACATAACATACATAATAAAACAGAACAGAACAGACCAACATATCTTATTCCAGATGTTAGTTTTACACTGTAATGACTGTCAGTCTTCTTAAAACTAGATTAAAAACTAAAGAAACTTTAATCATTCAGTTTTAATTCAGTTGTGGTTCCAGTCCATCACACTGTGGGGTTGAGTCATGGTTCTGTGCAGGTTTTCATGGAGATTACAGGGGTTTGAGCACAGAAATACAGACAAGCTGGATGTGATGGTCTCTTAGTTCCAGTGATGGAATAATGGAATGCTATAACATACAAAGATCTGACATTCAAATAAAATAAGTATTACTACATATATCATGTTGATATTGTCACTTGACATTCAATATTATCAGCTATGATCCAGGAACTTAACTTGGATCTAGGAATTTTGCAAACCTATAGATCACACTCACACTCACTATAAGCAATTTAGAATCACGAATTAACCTAATGTACATGTTTTTTGGCTGTGGAAGGAAATTTGGGTTTCTGGAGAAAACCCACAAAAGCGCGAGGAGAACATGCAAAAACCCCTTGCCCGGAAATTGAACCCGGGGCCTTTTTACTATGCGAGGCAACACGCTAAAGACTACGCCACCGTGCCACCCACTATATACTATTAAAATTTTCTAATTTGGAGGAGTCATGTCAAGAATCCAATACATTCTAGACCAGGGGTGTCAAACTCCAGTTCCCAGAGGGTCAGGGTCTTCTGCAGAGTTTAGCTCCAACCCTAATCAAACACACCTGAACCAAATAATCAAAATTTGCTAGGTATACTTGAAACCTAGAAGTAGGTGTATTGCACCAAGTTGGCGCTAAACTCTGCAGGATATCCAGAAACTGAGTTTAACAACTGTGTTCTAGACACTGTGCTATGAAAAGACACGGTGAGGTGTCCACAAATTTTTAACCATAAAGATTATTTCTCATATTTGATTGAACCAGGTCGACAGGTCAGCAGTGTATTGCAGAGTACACATAGACGAACAACCACACACACTCACACTCACTTTCACTCCTATGGGCAATTTAGAATCACCAGTCAACCTAATGTTTTTGGACTGTGAGAGACAACCCGAGTACCTGGAGAAGACGTACACTTCGCAGAGAATGATCCCAGGCCAGTTTTTTTTGCATTTGGGAATGGGAATTTTCCATAAACATTATCAGCATAAAACATTTTTAAAAAAGGTTTCAGGCTGTAAAACAGTCCACCGTTCAAACAGTCTGTTCTGGGTCATGAGTAAGTTCAGGAACTGAGAGAACGCGGCTGAATATTTTCCGCAGCCGAGAGCTACACGGGCGAAATCTAAAACACACTCCATTGGCTTTTAAAGATGTTGTCGCAGGCTTTTTATTAAACAAGAATTCCGGTGATTTCATGGCACACAGTTTTTACTCCTTCCTTTTAATGACTTTAAATAAAAGCATTCAAACTCATCGTAAATCGCACTGTAATAAATGATGGAATAAAGATTGGGTTCAAACACTTGTAAAAGCACCAGCGTCAAGAGCTGCAGGTATGTTTAGACAGCTGTCTCATTTCCACACGTCACTGGGGGAAACTTAATCCTTCAGCCGGCGTATGACGGTCTTGTCTGCGTTTTAGATGCATGAGGAACAACCAAGGTCACTTTAATTAACTGGCAAATTGCTATTTAAATGATGGTACTAATCACTCACTCCGCCGTATAGGCTGTCAGGGTAATTTAGAGATGAGGAGGGAACGGGATCTCCTGGACTCTCGTACGGCCGTGTCTGTGTCTCTCTGTTTGCTATTTATTTGCATTGGATACTTCTCTCACGAGCATTTCAATTAAGCAGCACTGACAGCTGTGTTTCTCTGTAGACAGACTGTGTTTCTGTTTTTTACTGCCTGGAAAGGTCCCAAGCTACACAGAGGTTAAGAGTGAAGATCTCGAGAAGAAATAAAAGCTGATCCAAACTCCATCAACTTTTTACATTTTTTCACTCTCTGTCTATGTCCAGGTCTCTGAAACCAAATATCAGCAGCTCCCCTTCACACGCTCTGATGTGTAGTCTGGCTGGGGGGCTGTGTACCATGGGCCAGAACGTTTACAGATTTATTCCAGCCAATCTCCTCCCCATTAACATTAGTGCCCATCTGCCGCCATCGCCATGCGCCGGGCCTCCAAAAGGTTACTCATTTGCATCTCCAAAAAAGAACAGATAATTAAGGCTTTTCAATCAGTCTGCGGTGTTTGAACGATCCATACAATTCCCCGCAGTCGAATCGGCGTCGATCGGACTGGTGCCAGGGAAAATGAGGTCCTAAAATGTCACAACAAGCATTTCTTCTTCTATTTAAATGCTCCGTAATTTTGCCATAAATTATGGAAAGAAATCTGAACCAGGTTTATTGTTGTAATTGGTATCCATATGGTGATAACCGGTAGCAGAGGTAGGTTACAAGGTTCAGGCTTTTCTGGACTTTCTGGACTAAATGAGTTGTTTTTATGCAGAGCAATGTACATTTTACAGTATGTGTGTATAGTATGTACATCTGTGCCTTTAAGGGCTTTGTTCAAGGGCACAGCAGTAGCAGGTTGGCAGTCTGGGGATTTAAACACATGACATTTTAAATCACTAGTTGAACACAAAAAGCACATTGCAAATTTAAAAACACAAACAGACAGCGAAACCAATAGTTCTGTCTGTCTTACTTTTATAACGTGTGTATAAATTAATTGCCCATAGGAGTGAGTGTCTGTGGTTGTGTTTTTATGTGTGGTTCTGCGATGGTGTACCCTTGCCTCTCGCCCCATGGGCTCCAGCAGATCCCAATGACCCCGAATTTGAGAATAAGTGGATTAGAAGATGAAAGAATGATGAATGAATGAATGAACGAATGAATGAATGAATGAATTATTATAATATTTAGAAGATTGGGATGGAAATTGACACAATTGGACCATCAAGCAAGGCCCCTAATCCTATGCTCCAGGGCACAGAATTATGACTGAGCCTATGCTCAAACTCTTTCTTTCTCTTTAATTCTGTTATTGGACCAATCACAGATCTATACTATTTTAGTCCCACCCACATGCTACTGATAGCCATGAATGCTAACGATTTACGATTTATTTTAATACATCAATTAAATATACTGTCCCAGAAAACTTTCAGCTTTTTCTAATTATTACAGTATCATTCTGTGTCAATGGTTTTTTAATGATTATTTACAAATAAGGCCTTCCAGCCCTTTTTATACACCACAGTTTACCAGCTCGTCGGCTCCTTGGCTCCTCTGTGTAGATGTAACGCCAAGGTGATTGCACAGAAGAGAGCCGGATCCATTAATGCAGTGAAGTGGTGAGGGTTTAGTTACGCTGAGAGAGGTGTGGAGCTTCGTCTGCTGACGCTGCGTGAGGGGTGGAGCTTGGTAGCTATGCTTTATTATATTGTGTCTGAACATGTTTTTTTAGGACAGTGTCTTTGAATGTCACAGTAAATCACAGGAGAGGCAAAAAAATAAAAATAGGATGAGACAGAGCTCCTGCCACCGACGTGACTCTGAGTGTGTCGGTTCTCCAGCAGGCCATGGCTCCCGGCTAGTCCCTTCAAACTTCAGGCTTCTCACATGTCAGCTAATGTGAATGCTCGGCCAGATCCATGAGGAGACACGCCATTCTAAGAAGACATTTTTCCTTTAAATTATGGTTTCACTTTTTAAAGGCCAAAGCTAAAAGTCAGGACCTTGTAGTAGTTCTGCTTTATATTTTTATTTCTATAATCAAAAATAGTTTTATATCAGTAAGATAAAGAAATCGTGAGGCTGAAGCTACTTCGCAAATTGATCTTAATAAAAACGGTTTGGAGGTTAACAACAGCAAATAACTGTGGAGCAATCAAAGCACTAATCCGACAGGTCAGGAGTCCAGAGCAGCTTTTATTGGACAAGAAGGAGTCAGAAGGACGTGTGAGGACGTTTCCTGATACACACCGATACCTGTACAATTTTGGGGGTAGAATTATGGAATGACTTTCAGCTTGGTTGGTTGTGTTAATGTTATTGTACATTAGGTTGGTTCCTTTGCCCTATTTGCGCTGGGAAAGGCTCAGCAGAACTCTGGGATTCTTCTCTTTTCTTCTCTTCTCTTATTTATTTCAAGAAGTTCAGGAGGTTTAAACATGGCAGACCAGAGGAGTCGCAATAATTAGGCCAAATGCGCTCTGACATCTTTCTGCCTCGACACACCAGCGTCTGTTCATCCAGACAGCAGAGGATCTGGTGCTCCAGCTCTCTTGCCCAAAATCCCGAAAATGAAACGTGAGAGAGGCGAGATCTGGAACGAACACACACACACACACACACACACACACACACACACACACACACACACACACACACACACACACACACACA
>JAOTRA010000019.1:1175393-1196044 GCA_026260255.1 Pseudolaguvia tuberculata
TGTGTGTGTGTGTGTGTGTGTGAGAGAGAGAGAGAGAGAGAGAGAGAGAGAGAGAGAGAGAGAGAGAGAGAGTATGTTTGACAGAGAGAGAGAGAGAGACATGTATCTTATTTTTTATATAACTGAGCAGTTAAGAGTTAAGGGCCCTCAAGCAGAGCACTCAACTGCACAGTTGTATGAATTAGACAAACAGAAATCACTCAGGATAATTTTCTCCAATGAATCATTAGTGTCATCCTGTAATGTTTATGTAATGTATTTTATTTATTTATGATCATTGTTCAGATCTCGCATAGTGACTGGAAACGGATCCTTTAAAAATCTCTTGGTTTTATTCGCTGTTTGTGTGTCCTGAATCTATCAGTCAGGCGGAGTGGAGTTTGTCAGATCGGAGAGCCGGAACAAGAGATAAAGAGAAAGAGAAGAGGAAGTGAGAGAGAGCAGTTATCAGACACACCAGCTGCCATGTGGATTTAGACCCGATTCTGTTGTACAGTCTGTGTTTTACTGTATATAAAGAAGTACGTGAAATAATATGTGAAAAAACACATCTGTAAACAAGTGAATTGGGTGTAAAAAAAAAATCACATCTGTCAATCAGTAGATCGTGTAAAAATCACATCTGCAAATAATGAATCCTGTAAAAATTAAATCCCCAAATGAGTCATGTGTAAAAAAAAATGACATCTGTAAATAAATTAATCATTTGTAAAAAAAAATAATAATAATAATAAATCCCATCAGTAAATATGTGAATCATGTGTAAACATCACATCTGTATATATAATTGTGTGTAAAAAATCACGTCTGCAAATGAGTGAATCATGTGTGTAAAAAATCACATCTGTAAATTAGTGAATCTGTTAAAAAAAAAATCACATCTGTTAATAAGTGAATCATGTGTAAAAAAAAATCACATCTCCAAATAAGTGAAACGTGTTAAGATCACGTCTGCAAATAAAGGAATAATGTGTTTTAAAAAATCACATCTGCAAATAAGTGAATTATGTGTTGAAAATCTCATCTTTCAATTAAGGAATCATGCACAACAAATCCTTGATGATTAATGATGTGCACAGATGCGTAAACTGGTGGAAAATGCTAAACGTAAAACTTTCTGCTTCTTTCGAAAGTTCTTGCTCCCTGGAGGTATCTCTTGTTGCTAGGCAACCACTAGTTGTGTTCTTCATTACAAAAAAGAGATTTCAGCAATGGATTTCCATCATCTACCATTAAAATAATGGACCTATTTGTGTGAAAGACGTGATATGCAAACTCTCTTACTACGACATCTGGACTAAAATGTTTCTTTTGTGCTTTCACTTGTTTTGACATTAAGAAACAGCATCTTCTTTTCATCTCCTGCCTGTTCTCTTTAGGAACCTCTACAGTAAATAATCTGCCTCTGCCTAACCCTATTCTCTGCAACATCTTTACTTACAGCTGATAAAGCTGGATAGTTTGGTTTTACATTCATTCATTCATTTATTCATTTCTAAACGGCATTCATCCAGCCAATCCAAGCTGACATAGGGCAAAAGCCAGGGGTAAACCATAGACATGTTTTTGGACTGTGGGAGGAAACCGGAGTACCTGAAGAAAATCCATTCAAACGCAAGAAAAAAATGCAAAGACCACTTGCCCAGGAATCGAACCCAGGATCTTCTTACTGTGAGTCAACCATGTTAACCACTACGCCATCACTCCGCCAGCCCAAAATCCTGGAGGTCCTTTAAGTAAACCTCCAAAGATTAAGGTCTAAAATTAGGTTGTTTTGTAAATATTACCTGGCAAAGGTTGGTGCACCACGCCACACCACACCACACCACACCATAATACACCATACCAGACTGCAACACACGACACCACACTACACCATATCACTCCACACCACACCGTAACACACCACAGCAGGCCACATCACACCACACTATACCAGACCAGAGCACACCACACTACACCATGCCATAACAGACCACAACACAACACAACACACCACATTACACCACACCGCACCACCAGACCACAACATTTCACACCACACTATACTATATTACACTACCCCCACCCCAGGTGCAGCGGTGTTAAAGTGACAATTTTAAGAATTGCACATGTCAGCATATGAGCCCAGGTCCCAGCAGAACACTTTAAATCTAGGGTGACATGAGGAGAAGGAGTAGAGCCAAGGGATGAGCACAATAATCAGATGCAGAAACTGCAAACGCAGCAAAGAGGTTTTATCAGGCTTTAGACACAAGTCACAGAAATGGCGCTGTGGAGAGGTTTCCTCCGGTGAGTAACACAGTGCTCCTTCACGTCTTCTGTCTCTGACACGTTTGATTGGACCGCAGCTCCACCTCCGGGCGTGTGAAGCCTCATCACAGCTTGTGAGTAATGAAACATTAAATGTAAATGTTCTGAAGTTTGAATTCATCATCATTTGAGTCGGTGTTAAATTCTGTGCTGATTATATATCACAGGCGATTTTACACCCTCAGAAAAGGTGCCGGGTTTAAAACTGTACACTCGACACTCAAGCTAAAATTCAGTCTGGGGTGAAAACAAAGGGACAAAAAGAAAATCAAAGAATTGTGTGCAACACACACAAAGAAGACGGTTACATGTAGGAAAACAGATGTTTTAAAACCTCAACATATGTTGATTTTTCAATGAATTACATGAGAATTGCATCTGTAAATAAATAACTCATGTGTAAACACCTGTAACAAACAGGCTGTAGGCAAATTAGACGAATCCATTGTGCAGAGTAGATATAAGGTATTTATTTGGGAAAGGGAAGTGGAAGGCAAACAAATCCAAAGGGGTAATCCAAAGAGTAGTCAAACACACAGCAAAAGGTCAGTAATACAAAATAGCATAAGAACATAGAGATATATAGATTTGCGCAGTAAGGCCTAGGGCAACAATACTTCACAAAGTTCTTCTGAGCACCACCTGTTTATATAGGTCGGCCACGCCCAAAATGGCCAACTCAGAATTAGTCTGTTAGAACTCAGGTGATGGCGCCCTCTGCAGGTGGTCCTTCGAAGGCACAGTCCTTACAGTACCCCCTCCCCTTGGAGCGCTTCCTGGCGATCTTCTAGGGCACCCCCTCGAACGCGGGCCCGGGAGATCCGGATGGCGTGCGTGGAAGTCTCGTAAGAGCGACGGGTCAAGGATGTCAGAGGCACGCACCCAGGATTGCTCTTCAGGACCGTAGCCTTCCCAGTCGACCAAATACTGCAAACCCCCACGCCGTCTTAGGGAACTTAGAATGTTCCGAACGGTGTAGGCTAGTCCATCGTCCAACTCAATGGGAGCTGGTGCTCCGGATGAGATTCAGTAGGGTCGCTGACAGTCTCGTAGGGCTTCAGAAGAGAAACATGAAATGTGGGATTAATGGGCATGTGCGCCGTTAATTGGAGTCTATAGGAAACCTCATTGATCCGGCTCTGTAACTTAAATGGTCCAATGAATTTAGGACCAAGTTTCCTGCAGGGGAGCTTGAGACGCAGATGCTGAATGGACAGCCACACTCTTTGCCCAAGTTGATATTCGGGAGCTGGTTTTCGTCGCCTATCTGACTGCTTTTTTGGGTCCGAATAGCCCTCTCCAGTCTCACATGGGCCTCCTCACACGCTCGAGCACTGCGACGATACCAGTCCTCTACAGATGGCACACTAGACGGCTCTCCTGTCCATGGGAAAAGGGGCGGCTGGAACCCTAGAACACATTGAAAAGGTGTGAGCCCCGTGGCCGAGTGGCGGAGGGAGTTTTGCGCGTACTCGGCCCAGGGCAGGAATTCGCTCCAGTGATGTTGCTCCCACGAGCAGTAAGAGCGAAGGTACCACCCCAATTCTTGGTTCTGGTGCTCTGCTTGCCCGTTGGACTGCGGGCACATTTATGTCCAGACGCTTACAAAATTCTGCCCAAACTCTAGAGCAGGGGTCGCCAACCTTTTTGAAGCTGAGAGTTACTTCAAGGGCACTGAGTAATGAAAGGGCTACCACTTTTTGCTGAAGTGTCTCTCAACGTTGTGTCGCTTTGCCGTCGCCACAGTCGCACCGCAAATGAGACACACACACTTCTTTCACATTAGTAAAAAAGAATTCTTTCTCCCATTCACTGTTAAAATAATACGTTTTCTTACTTTTTTCCGCCATGTTTATGTACCGCTTTCGTCTCCTCATCTACGCAACGCTCAAGACCAAGGCTAAGTTTGTCATGCGCACTAGACTGACCTCTGCCTTATTCTCATATTAGCAAACTCTGCTACTTTAGGATTTTTTTTTTAAAGGTTTTTATATATTTTTTATACGTTTTGTTTTTAATTTACATCACTGTAAATGCAATTCAAAAAGAATGGCAACACAATTTAATCAAATTTTAGACAGTGATAGTTCGTGATTAGGTCTATTTTTAGAACTGGCTTGCAGGCGACTGATATGGTCACTGCGGGCGACGCGGTGCCCGCGGGCACCAGGTTGGCAACCCCTGCTCTAGAGGTAAATTGAGGGCCCCGTCGGACACGATATCCTCTGGCAGCCCATAAAATCCTGAAAACAAAGTCAAATAAGAGGTTAGCCATTTCTGATGCAGTCGGCAACCCCTTCAGGGGAATCAACCGGCAGGACTTGGAAAATCGGTCCACGACCGTCATAATTGCCGTGTTACCCTTGGAAGCCGATAGATCGGTAACGAAATCAATGGCGACGTGAGACCAAGGCAGTTGAGGAACCGGAAAAGGGTGTAGAAGGCCCTCTGGCAAGTGCCGAGGCATTTTGGCTTGGGCACACAGTACAATCTTCACATAACTCCTCTGCCATGCGCGGCCACCAATAGCGCTCTTGCACCAGTTCTAGGGTTCTTCGAACACCTGGGTGACCTGTGCCCAAAGAGGAGTGCGCCCAGGTCAATAGACGATGCCTAAAATTTGAATGTACATAGGTCTTACCGAGAGGGACACCCTGAGGTGAGAATTGTTTTCACTGGCCTCACGGATCTCCTCGTCTAGGTCCCACAGCACCGGAGCCACTACTATACTGGGGTTGAGGATGGTCTTGGCACTGCTCTCTGGCTTGATCAGGTCATACCTCCGTGAAAGGGTGTCCGCTTTGCCATTCTTTGATCCAGGCCTGTAAGTGATAGTAAAATCAAAGCGGGTAAAAAACAACACCCAACGAGCTTGACGAGCGTTCAATCGGTGTGCCCCCTTTACGTATTCCAGATTTTTGAGGTCCGTTAGCACCGTGAACGGATGAGCGCTACCTTTTAACCAGTGCCGCCATTCTAGCAATGCTTCCTTTATGGCTAATAATTCCTTATTGCCCACATCATAGTTGCTTTCTGCTGTCGTTAGCTTCCACGAGAAATAAGCGCATGGGTGCAGCCTAGCGGGCGTGCCATGTAACTGAGATAGGATGGCTCCGACTCCGCGGTCAATAGCATCAACCTCTACTACGAACGGGAGAGAGGGATCAGGGTGCTTGAGCATAGGTGTGGTCGTGAATTTATGCTTGAGGAATCCGAACGCAGCTTCAGTCCAATGTAATTTTTTAGGGGAGCCTTTTAGCAGAGAGGTTAAGGGGGCAGCAGTGTGGCTGAAATCGCGTATGAAGTACCTATAGAAGTTTGCGAACCCCAAGAACCACTGTAGCTCTTTTACTGTACGTGGTATGGGCCACTCTCGTACCGCCAAAACCCTACTGGACTCCATAGAGATGCCGGAGGTGTTAACCACATAACCCAAAAACTGTACCTCAGTGGTGTGGAAGTGGCACTTTTCTGCTTTCACGTACAGGTGGTTCTCCAACAGGCGCCGTAGCACTGCCTTAACATGCCCCTTATGCTGCTCCTCATTCTGTGAGTAAATCAAAATATCAATGTAGACAATCACACAAACGTTAAGAAATTCCCTTAGCACGTCATTAATAAAGGATTGAAAAACAGCAGGGCATTGCACAACCCATAAGGCATCACCAAATATTCGTAGTGTCCCTTGGGGGTAACGAAGCCGGTTTTCCACTCATCCCCCTTACGGATCCTTACCAAGTTATATGCACTCCGCAAATCCAGCTTAGTAAACAGCTTTGCGTCTTTCAGTTGCTCGAGAGCTGAGGGGACTAAAGGCAAGGGATAGGGGTTTTTGACCGTGATGCTATTGAGACCCCTGTAGTCTATGCAAGGTCGGAGGCTACCATCTTTCTAAGAGATGAAGAAAAACCCAGCTCCAGGGGACGAGGACAGGTGAATGTGACCCACCGCAAGTGCCTCAGCTATGTATTTGTCCAGTGCTTCCAATTCCGGTCTGGACAGTGGGTGGACACGACTCTTGGGGCTGCCGCTTGATCTAGCAGTCGAATTGCTCAGTCTACCTCACAACTACCTCACAACTGAACACCTCAGCTAGGTCATGGTAGCAAGCAGGGATGTTATGTAAGCTCGAAGATATGGTATGACAGGGAGTCGCACTCACCCTCGAAGTTTTCTTGAAACAGCGTAGGTTGCAACTTGGTGACCACTTCAAAATCTCTCTCCGCCTCCATGATATGACAGGGTCGTGTTTAAGAAGCCAGGGAAAACCTAGAATGAGGGGAGTCGTGGGAGCATGAGTGACATAAAATAAAACAGATTCGTGTTGGTGACTGTTCACAGTGAGCTGAATGGTCTTAGTCTTTTCGGTAATGGCCGTGCCAATCTTGTGTCCATCAATAGCGGTTATACAAAGAGGGGAGGTGCATGGTTCAAGTGGAATATTCAACTTCTTGGCCAAGTTTACGTCCATTAGATTTAACGCTGACCCTGAGTCCACGGGGGCTGAAAGAACACCAGTAAAATCATAGTCCGGTAATTGCACTTTAACTGAAAAACTGGCATTCACATTGACATTGCGGATGGTAGAACTTACTTGTGGGATAGCTTTGCTGGTCATAAAGGGGCACAGAGAACACAAATGTCGAGCTTGGCCGCAATACATGCACAGTCCTAATTGCCTTCGGCGGCGCTTTTCGGCAGCACTGAGCTTATGCGCTCCGATCTGCATTGGCTCACTGTCCGTATTTTCACTGAATGAGGGGGTCACAGTAGGCGATGAAGCTGAATGGTGGCGCATGAGATTGTCCAGCCTAATAGCTCGCCGCACAAAAATCGGACTCCCCACGGCACACCATCTCCGCCTGTAAATCAGATCTAAGTCCCTCCTTAAACAATGTTTTTAGAGCCACATCATTCATGCCTCTTTGTGCGCCAAGCGTGCGAAAGGTGATTGCGTAGTCTGCTGCCAATTGCAAGGTTTGTTTTAAGCAATATAGGCGCATGGTGACGTCAAGCCTGCCTGCGGGGTGCTCAAAAACTTCTCGCAACTGCGCAATAAAGCACTCACTGGATGATCGTATGCTCTCATCCGACTCCCACACCGCAGTTGCCCATTCCAGCGCACGATCTGTAAGCAAAGATATAATGAAAGCACACTTCTTCACTTCATTGGTAAAACGCACTGCTTGTTCTAAAAGAAACATACGGCATTGATGCACAAACCCCCTGCACTTATTGGAATCTCCACTGAATTTGTCGGGTAGAGAAGTCAGAGTGGGATTAGAAGAGGCGGCTGGGGGGGGGCAGTTGTGTTGCCGCAGCGGAAAGGGTGAGGGCAGGCACCTGCTCCTGTAGTCCACGAATGATTTGAGCTTGAGAATTTAAAGCCGCCAATAAGTCATCCAAAGTCCTTATCTCCGCTGGATTCGCAGTGGGTGAAGTATTCTGTAACAAACAGGCTGTAGGCAAATTAGACGAATCCATTGTGCAGAGTAGATATAAGGTATTTATTTGGGAAAGGGAAGTGGAAGGCAAACAAATCCAAAGGGGTAATCAGAGTAGTCAAACACACAGCAAAGGTCAGTAATCCAAAATAGCATAAGAACATAGAGAGCTATAGATTTGCTCAGTAAGGCCTAGGGCAACAATACTACAAAGTTCTTCTGAGCACCACCTGTTTATATAGGTTGGCCACGCCCAAAATGGCAGACTCAGAATTAGTCTGTTAGAACTCAGGTGATGGCGCCCTCTGCAGGTGGTCCTCCGAAGGCACAATCCCTACAACACATCTTTAAACAAATGAATTACATGAGAATTGCATCTGTAAATAAATAACTCACGTGTAAACACAACATCTATAAACAAATGAATTACATGAGAATTGCATCTGTAAATAAATAACTCACGTGTAAACATCACATCTATAAACAAATTAATTACATGAGAATTGCATTTGCAAATAAATAACTCACGTGTAAACATCACATCTATAAACAAATGAATTACATAAGAATTGCATCTGTAAATAAATAACTGACGTGTAAACATCACATCTATAAACAAATGAATTACATGAGAATTGCATTTGCAAATAAATAACTCACGTGTAAACACCACATCTATAAACAAATGAATTACATGAGAATTGCATTTGTAAATAAATAACTCACGTGTAAACATCACATCTGTAAACAAATGAATTACATGAGAATTGCATCTGTAAATATATAAATCACGTGTAAACATCACATCTATTGTAGGACTGCGAACTGGGCTCCGCCCCTCGCGTGGCGTCAGCAGGCGAGGCTCCGCCCCCACGCTGCGTGGCTGTCATAGCAGTGCGGACATGTTTGGCGTCGTCGTCCTGGCAACTAGGTTACCAGGGCGATGACGCAATATTTAAGGTCACGCGCTAGCAAGCGCAGGTGTGGGTTAATGATAATGTACGGCGTGTTACGGTATTTTGGAACTTGTGTGATTTTTGGACTGAGCTACCTTTGTTTAGATTCTTGTTTCGTTATAGTGTCTCTGTGTTTTTCCCCGTTGTGTTTATCGTGTTTTGTTTGTTTGTTTTGGTACGTGGTCAATGTAAATATATATCTTCACCCTGCACTATAAATAAACGTTCACCTTCACTGCAACATGGATCCTGCTATCTTCTCTGGGCTCACGTTGTTACATCTATAAACAAATGAATTACATGAGAATTGCATCTGCAAATAAATAACTCACGTGTAAACATCACATCTATAAACAAATGAATTACATGAGAATTGTAAATAAATGAATCACGTGTAAGAATCGGGTTGCGTGATAGTTTAGTGGTAAGCACGGTCCACTCACCACAAGAAGGTCCCAGGTTTAATTCCTGAGCTGAGGATCTTTCTGTGTGAAGTTTGCATGTTCTCCCTGCATTTGTGTGGATTTCCTCCCACAGTCCAAAAACATTAGGATGATTAGTGATTCTAAATTGCTCACAGGAGTGAATGTGTGTGAGTGGCTGTTTGACTATGTATGGGCCTATAATGGACTGCAGACCGGTCCAGGGTGTACCCCTGCCTCTCGCCCTGTGTGCACTGGGATGATTCTTAATTAGGTAATAACCAGGTAAGAAGATGAATAAATAAATGAATAAATGAAAGAATGATATGCAGTATATAAGAATATGAAGGGAAAAATGATGTTTTATGTATTATGATTGTTTACTTATCTTAATTCAGGACAGCAGGGATCTGCTGGAGTCTATCCTAGCTCTCTGAAAAAGTGAAAATTAGGAGGGTACATTATGGAACGACGCTAGTCTATCACAGGGCCACACACCCACTTCTAACACTCCTAATTCTCCTAATGTAAAATGATAGAGCAAGAAAAGAATGATATGGAAATTTTTTAATAAAAAAGTGTAGAAATGTTCTCCTAAAACCTAGTGTAGAATAATGTTGTAATGTATAATGAAGCGAACCACGTTTAACACAATCAATCTGTTGGGTAATTACAAGGTGCACTTAAAATCCTTTCATTTTCTCAAAAATGGACTGGTTGTGTTTACTGACCTTGAACTGATTTTATGTGGTAAGAAAGGGCTGGTTAAAGGGCTAGTGTAGAGCTCTGCGCTCCGCAGTGCTGAACCTTCAATGACGATTTGTGTACACACCCTTCTCCACAGTTTCTGGGTTCTCTCTCTCTCTCTCTCTCTCAATGTTGTCTCTCTCTTAATTTCAATATTTGGTTTAGTGCTGGTTCAGTCCAACTGGTTTAGTCCTGGTTCAGTCTGTAAGTGTCTTCTGGGACATGCACTTGTATCACTGCTTATAATGCACCTTATACTACTTCTACATACCTTATGTATGAAAATATATGAAAATATATTTCATTCATTGATATAATGCTTATAATCCGTGTCGCCTTATAATCTGGAAAATATGGTACTTCCGTTTGACATCTACAGCTGTTTTGAAGGTACCTCACTACAGTATCTCCGTAGGTATGTATATGTGTCTAAATTGCCCATAGGAGTGACTAAGGGTGGGTTGTTGTTAGTCTCTGTGTGGCCCTGCAAAGAACTGGCAACCTGCCCAGAGTGTACCTCTGCTTCTCAGGATAGCCTCTGTGTAACACCATGGGGTCCTGCAGAAACCTTTTTCATTTCACTACACGCTGCATCTTGTGGTTGAAATGATAACAAAGCTTCTTAAACTTTATCTAAAATGTGTGTCTGTGTCAGTTTTACATGTGTATATGTGGTCAGAATGTATTTCCGAGTTTATTTGTATTCAGAAAACGTGAGACCAATAAGGTTGTACAGTTTAGAGACAGTGGCATTGTCAAAAAGACAGGAGGAGCTGAGAGGAAAGACAGGAGAAGGAAATGGAGCAAAGTCAGGAGGAGGAAATGGAGGAAAGTCAGGAGGAGGAAATGGAGGTGGCAGAGTTGAAGATACTGAGAAATTAGTTTATTAGATGGACGGGGCATGTAGGATGTTTTGGAGACAAGGTGAGGGACATTAGGTTGAGATGGTTTGGACATGTGCAGAGGAGGGACATGCAATATATTAGTAGGAGAATGCTGAGGATGGAGGTCCCGGGCAGGAGGAAAAGAGGAAGACCAAAGAGGAGGTTTATGGATGTGGTGAAAGAAGATATGCAGGTAGTTTAGGTGAAAGAGGCAGATGTAGAAGACAGGGTAGTGTGTGGAAAAGCGATCCGCTGTAGCGAACCCTTAACGGGAGCAGCTGAAAAGAGAAGAGGAAGATTTGTATTCAGAAAACGCATTTTTCTTAAATTAAATTATGAAGTATCTGCATAGTTCATTCATTTATTCATTCATTCATTCATTCATCTTCTTACCCGCTTATTCCCTAATTCTGGGTCCGAGTGGTCTGCTGGTGCCCAGCCCAGCGCACATAGGACAAGAGGCAGGGGTACACCCTGGACAGGTTGCCAGTCCATCTCAGGGCCACACATAGATGAACAACCACACACACAAATACACACAAATACACACACACACACACACACTCACTGCTCAATCATCAATCACACACTCAATCAATTTAGACTCACCAATGAACCTAATGTACATGTTTTGTATTGTAGGAAGAAACTGGTGTACCCGGAGGAAACCTATGCAAGCACGGGAAGAACATTCAAACTGCACAGAAAGACTACATAGAACCATATAGACTATATATAGAACATACTACCCGTTATTAAATATCTGCATCTGTGTATGATTACATAATAGGAGTTATTACTATCATATAGTTATTAAACTATAAAAGAACACAAGGTCCCTACAGTGACAAAGAGGTTTTGGGGGGTTTTTTGCTTTTCCAAAAAGTAAAGACGAAGCAAGTGAACACAGACTCTGAAATTAAATTCCCATTTGCATATTTTAGCTTTGTCTTGTGAGTGAAACGGGTAATTTACATGCTGCACTGTGGGCTCTGTTAATAGCAGTGTTATTGTTTCTCCAACTCTCAAAAAGTAGCAGAGAGAAACAGCGATGGGCTGCGAACCTATACATTGATTACAATTACAGCATTTGGCAGACGGCCTTATACAAAGTAACAATTGAGCAAGTGGGGGTTAAGGGCCTTGCTCAGGGCCCCACAGTGGTGCCTGGTGGTGCTGGAAATTGCACCCCTGTCTTTCTGGTATTAGTCCAACAGTTTATCCAGCGATGGGCGCTTAATGAAGATAAAGTTAAAAATAAAGTTAGTATAAAGAAGATAAAGTAGGACGTCTGAGTGTGACACCATAAACACTAAAAGATCCTTTCGAATCTAATCTGAGAAATAAGAAGACAACAAGAAGGACCTGGGTTCGATTCCTGGACAAGGGGTCTTTCTGTGCGGAGTTTCTCCCTGTACTTGCGTGGGTTTCCTCTGTGTACTCCCGTTTCCTCCTACAGTCCAAAAACATGTCTATTGGTGGTTCTAAATTGCTCATAGGAGTGAATGTGAGCATATGGGATAGGTGCTGGGATGTGTGCTCAATGTGTGCTGGGATAGGCTACAGCAGTCCCCCATGACCCCTCATTAGGGAATAAGCAGGTTAGAAGATGAATAAATGAATGAATGAGTATGCATACTTCCCAATTTTTGTCCAAATAATATTCCCCCTGTTTGTTCTCCCTGTGCTTTTGTGGGATTAATCCATCGTACTCTGGTTTCCTCCCACAGTCTAAAAAAATGTGCATGACTGGTGATTCTAAGTTGTCCGTGTTGGTGTGTGAGGCCTTGTGATAGATTGATAACCTGCCCAGGGTATATTTTGCCTTTCAGAGAGCTGTGATAGGATACAGAAGATCCCCAAATTAGAAAATAGGCAGATGTAGAAGAGCGTAGAGAATGAATGAATGAATGAATGAATGAATGAATGAATGAATGAAAGAGACAGCGCAGTGGCGTAGTGGTTAGCACAGTCACCTCACAAGAAGGTCTCGGGTTCGATTCCTGGCGAACTGTCCAGAGTTTACCCCCTGCCTCTTGCCGTATGTGCGCTGGGATAGGCTCCAGCAACAGGCTCCTGTAATTAATGTAGTAATTTTTATTTTAACATTTCATTCCATGCGGCGTGTTGGCGTAGTGCAAAATGATAATTTTACAGAAGGAAAAAACTGTTGAATTTTCTTCTTTGAATTAGTTTGTGTTCTGAGAATAAGACAATAGCGCTATCTGGTGTGCTACAGTAGTATTACATTGACACAGGCATCTATAACTACATTCACAAGCAGTAGGCTGCCATTCTAAAGTCTTAAGAACTCCCTAACAATCTTATCCATTCCTGAAAAAAAAAATTTTGCTGGCACAGAAATCCTGATCATTTAACCCTTTGCCAGAAAATTCGCACCAGATCCACAAAGTATCAACAGGATTCCGACCAATTTCTTCCCAAATACATTCCTGCCAGTCCCACCAAAAAGAAGTCCAACGGGTCCCAGTCTCTCCCAAAAGAATTCGAACCAATCCCACTTTCCCACCCTTTCCCTAAGAAATCCCGACCAATTAACTCTTTTACTGAATCCGACCCTTTTCCAAACAAACTCTACCATTTCCACAGAGTTTAGAACAAAATTCAACCCCTCAAAAGATCATTAATCTACTCTCCCTTTTGGGTCCTTGTTTAATCCCACCATCACCCAAAGAATCCTATGAAAACACTTTTAAACCAATCCGACGTTTTTTATAAAATAAGTATTATCAAGTATTTCTACTTCCATAGGAATTCTGACTAATCCCAGCATCTCCCAAAGGAATTCTTACCAATCTGCTGCATTTTTTGGGTACTTTATCTCAAGTAACCACCATTTGTTGTGAACATTATCGCAGATTCTTTTTTTTTCGCATTCTCCCATATTTTCTTGGACAGTGTGTTTTCCATTCTTTTTGGGATGCTTAAATAACAGTAGGATGAAGCTAGAAGCTGTTAGTGTCTGCAAAGTTCTTGCACAGACACGTTGTGGTTTCCATAAATCTATAGTTTATTTTATTTAATCAGATTAATTAATCACATCATAATGCAATTATCATTATTATGAAGCATCAATTTACAACAACCCATACAAACATGGTGACAATCAGACACACAGGAAGGAAAAGGAAAAGGAGAAGAGCGATGCTGCTCCACACAGCGTTTGACATCCTTCTGTTCCGTCTAAAGCACAAACCTGGCCATTGAAGTCAGTGAGACAACAAGAGACCGACAGATGGAAAGAGGAAATAAGCCTGGAAGTGCTGAAGGTAAGCATTTCTTCTAAGGGGGAACAGAAGTGAGGAGGGGTCTCCAGGCAGCACCAACCATTTTCACCATGACACCAACCCCAAAGAGATGCAATTAATCCATTCATTTAAGAGTCAAGGCCTAGATAGTTTTCTTAATATTCTAATATTTTTTGCATGTCTTCCATATAAATGCTCAATATATATTTAATATAGGACCTAAAATTAAAAATAAACCCATGCAAGACAAATCAATTTTAGGCTAAGAAACAAAACTTTATAGTGATTTTATAGTGAGTGACTTCATCGACTGAATGTAAAGAGGTCAGAGGAGGGGGTGTTGGGTTGCGTTCAGGGACGAAACCCAACAGTGAAATATGGACCAAAACGAGACCCTTCGGCAAAGGGTACATCAACGCTGTGCATTAATGAGGTGTTGCATAATTGTTTGACAGAAAGAAGAAGGGAAAACTATGTTATTCCAACTCGTGCTTCATTTCAGAAGAAAAAAAGAAAAAAGGCGCTTTATTTTTCTTGTTACTGGATCAAAAGCGTCACAGAATCAAATACAGGTGAAAAGAAATGAACGTTAAGACCCACAATTACAAATAAGTCTGGTGAAGTCCTTAAAACCAACTAGGCGGGTTAGTTCATTAGTTAATACCAAACCAGAGTCTGGTACGAGTTAAGGATGTCGGTACGAAGCTGTTTGGCGGGACTGAAAGTGCTTCAGGATACAGTATACGTGATCAGGGTTGCTTTGCTTTAGGATTTTATTTCTTTCATCATGAAGACGAGGGCTTCGAATATGGACAGCCAGTGATAAAGTGTTGAGGCATGGTCTTCAGTGGAGAACGGAGCGGAACCCTCGTCCCTCCTCTGGGATTAGGCAACAAGTCAAAGGTTCTATGTGATTAGTGTTGAAGTTCCAGCTGGCTGCAGGGTTACTGTTTATTTCTGGATCGCTCCTGCAAAACAGAGAGGAAGAACCAGTATTAAAGATAAATGATTACTGTTACTTCAATCGGTTATGACAGGGGTCTCCAAACTTCGAACAACAGTTTGGGGGCTGACTACACACTTGAGGTCCAAAAAAAAAAAATCAAAACATAGATCAAATTGTTCTTCACATATTTCATTCTTGAAACTGAAGTATTTTGTTCCAAAGATTGAAAGGTAGCATGATGCAAAAGTTTTGACATCTCAATTTAAATATTCTGCTCAGAACCCATGTGCCCTTATTAAATTCACCATCTTCAGCACAAGATTCAGTTACACTGATAATGTCCACATATTTAACACAAAGTTTGAAACAAGGTTGATCAAATTTGCAGCTCAATGATGACACGCACACGCGCACACACACCGTGTTATCAAAAATAACATTGTAAAAGTGTACATTTGAGTTTTGGGCTCAAAAACAGTAGTTTGGAGGCCTCTGAGTTATGACAATCAAAGGGAGACAAAGACGGACAGGCAATAAGCGACAAAAAGAATGAAACGAGTGGAAGTGACAGAAAAACAAAGTAAAAAGAGAAAGAAGAGAGAAAGAAAGAAGCGAAAAGGCAAGTGAGAGGAAAGATGACAGTGAGAGTGAGAGAGAGATGACAAGAGAGAGGGTGAGGATAAAGATACTATAGAGAGGAAATAAAGAAAAGAGAAAAGAAGAGAGAGAGAGAGAGAGAGAGAGATAAGAGAGCAAGAGGATAAAAGATACTATAGAGGAGAGAAAGAAAGGGGAAAAGAGGAGAGAGAGAGAGAGATGACGAGAGAGCAAGAGGATAAAGACACTATAGAGAGGAGAGAAAGAAAAGAGAAAAAGAGAGACAGACAGCGCAAGATAGAGAGACGCCTTCAGGAGATGAGGAACGTCAGGTAAGGACTTTGTTTATACAGGAATCTAACCCCCCCAACACCCCCCCTTGTCAAATCCGAGGCTATAATGTACACTATACTTTAAAGCATAGCATAAATATAACGCAGACGATGCTTAAGCAATCCAAAGTATGGCCACATCATGCCAAGATCGACGGCAACAGCATGCAATCCAATATTTATAAAAAGGTTATTAAGAAAATGAATGAATAAAGATGCCCACCACAAGCGTTGTCGTCCGTGACTGATAAAGATAACGGTGCAATGGCTGGGACTCAGACAAGTCAACAGACATGCAAAATCGGCTAACTTTTAGCCGCTTCATGCTTGTGTGCCGTTAAAGTTCAGTTTAAGTTTGTGCGGGGTTAATGTATGTATTGTACGCTGTGTAACTAAGTTATGTTTACTGTGTTGATGGCTTTAAATACCTAGCTTAGTTTATACTAAAATAATTTAAGATTAACAGTAAACGATGAAGTTTACCTCACATGAAACTTGTCTAATTTTAAAGTCCAAAAACAGTCAAAATGTCCATGTAATATAAAGTGTTTCAATCATAATTTTATGGCAATTCTGTGAGAAAACTTTATTCAATGATTTATCTACGGGCGGATCAGAAAGCTCTTGGATTAAATCCAAAAGATCTTAATTTGTAGATAATGACAGAATGTAAATTTTTGGGTGTACTAAACCTTTAAGCAGCAGTGAGCCTCACAAATACTCACAATTGATTGGCTTCAAACTGCTTATTCAAACTGTTTGCACTGATATATTGTGTTAACTACACTTTGTTCATTTTGTGCTTTTGTTCACAAAAATCCTGAAAAAATAAAACTAAAGTTTCTCTGAGATAATGTGTTATGTAATCTTGTTAAAATATATTTCTTAAAATAAAAGTATCGGAAAAAGTATCGTTTGGAACCGGTATAGAATTTAGGGTATTGGTATTGAAAAATGAAAAGCAATTTAGAATCACCAATCAACCTATTCTGCATGTTTTTGGACTGTGGGAGGAAACAGGAAATATACAGGAAGGAAATATACAGAAACATTGGTTAGGACCGATCACTCAAATGTCAATCACTTATAATGTAGCGATTAAAATAACAAGATTTTGCTTTCTTATACATATAAATATACAGCCGGACTGCGCAATGGTGTAGTGGTTAGCATGGTTAGCAAGGTTCGATTGCCATGCACAGAAAGGGTCTTTCTGTGCATGTTCTCCCCGGGTATTCCGATTTCCTCCCACAGTCCAAAAACATGTACATTAGTTTGATTTGTGATGCTAAATTGCCCATGGAAGTGAATGAGTGTGTTTGGTTGTTCATGTATGTGTGACCCTGCAATAGACTGGTGACCTGTCCAGGATGTCCTTTGTGCACTGGGATAGGCTCAAACCTAAGGTACATGTTTTTGGACTATAGGAGAAAATCCCAACTGGAGGAAACTCACGCAACCTGGAGGTCAGAAAGTAATTCTGCGTCATTGCATCATCCTGGCATTGTTTGACTGTCTTCTAATAATCTTTCTTTGGGTGACATATACTGTATACACTACAGTAGCCCTGCCACTTTCGATTTTCCGGTTTCCTAGCAACCAAAACATCTTATGAACTACTAAGCAACAAGTTTCTTAGTATTTATTTATTTATTTATTTTTCCTTAAAATAGCAAACTTGTTTTTTTAAATCAGTGTACGAGTCAATCCTGATTTGTCCCCTAAAACAGTTAGGCTTTATTGATCATCGCAAGAGTTTGGGAGGAAATTAAACAAAAGCCAATATCTGTAAAGTGCTGACCTCACACACACAAAGCCCGGATACACTCATGGACCAGTCCATATCGATTTAGGATTATTTTCATTAGACACTAATGAGCATCTGTCATAAGTGATTAAACAGTGTAACCTGTGATTTCAGCACAGAGTTGGATTTCAAATTGCACTGCAGATGTGGAGAAGAAAAAATTCTGTAGTATTTCTGCTGTTGTGTAAAATGGAAAAAGGTAGAAAAGAAACAAGGGTGAAAATTCTGATCATTCATTATTTGTATTACTGACTTATTGCTATCTATTAATGGGAAGTCTGTGTCTGGAGACATCCTGTGACCCCGTTCCACCTTTCTTGTAAAAAAAAAAATGTATGTACTCATTCTCAAATATTTATTTTCTTTAATTTTACCTAATCTTGATGCCCCAATGGATTCATTTTAATTGAACACGAGACATGCTTACCCTGCGTATGGCTTCCTCTTCCTCCTGACGCTTTTCGTAATGTGCAAAATCATCAAAGATCGAGGTGGTATGCTTGAAAGTGGCGATAATTTTAAGCACTTGCTTGGCCTTTTCCAGAGGCACTTCCTGAGTATCCCTGGAGTTTGTGACCGGCTTGTTGTCGTTGTTTTCCAGGCGGATGTGCCGCAGCTGGTTGTTAGGCACATCCTTGACGAAGATCCACTTGACCTCAAACTTGCCCTTCCACTTGTCCTGAGACCAGACTCCAGCGTACGCATTGTAGTCCACAGGCGACTTCATTTCAGCCACACCGCAAAAGTGGCCACTGCCGTTGACGCTAAACAGCAAGTAGAGTGGACCCTTGGCAGCCAGAGAGCGGTACGCTGCATCCAGCCGCTTGTTGCCGTGCTCTGTGCTGCACCAGATGGAGTACTTGATGGAACGGTGGATATCATCCTCAGAGTAGCTCTTAATGATGAACACACGTCCGTTCTTGACGTTCCAGTCAAAGTCTTTGGGATTGTAGCTGTTAAGTGCTTTGAGCTTCTCCAGCACCGGGTGAAGCTCTCCAGGTACAGATGAGGGGGTGCTTAGAGTCACACCGTGGCTCAGACCAAAGTTCTCCTGCCCACCGCTGTGGTTAAATGCTGCCACCCTGTTCCTTGGTGCCACCCAACGATTCTGGGGTGGTGCATTTTGCTGAGAAAGAGGATGCTGGGGCTGAGGTTGAGACGGATGGTGATGGAGATGATGTGGTGGGACGGGTTGAAGCTGTGGAGGAGGTTGAGGAGACTGAAGCTGAAGGTGCTGGTGTTGGGGAGGCAGTAGGGTTTGAGGTTGGGCTAAAATCTGCTGCGGCACCAAAGGCTGAGGGGGCAACATCTGCTGAGCAAGCTGTGGTTTTGTAATGGAACCTTTGTCATCCCAGGTTCCAATGTTCATGTTATGCTTTATAGGCGGAGGAGGAATGGTGGCACCACAGCCCATGCCTGGATTGGACTTAAGTTTGAGTTTAGGCTGAGGTTTAGCTGGTTTCTTAGCAATGGCTGCCCAGGATGTAGGCTTAGGAATCGAAGAGCTAACAGGAGGCACACTGTTGGCTGCCAAGCTGCTTATACCAGCTGTGCCACCAAGAGGCGAGCCAACGGTTTTGGTGACAGCTGCCATGTCTGAGCCGAGCTTGAGGCCGGCCATGCCTTGATCGATGCTGCTCAAGGGAGCAACTTTGCTGAGCTGTGTGTCGTTGCCAAAGCCAGCTTGTCCATCAGCTATAGCTCTACCAAGTGAGCTGGGTGCATAACCATAGCTATTGCTGTAAGCTGAAGTCTGATTCGATTGGCCTTGAGAGCCGCTAGTCCCCCAGGTGGAAAAGTCTGCATTGCCGGGAAAGAAGTTAAACCCATGTTGACTGAGAAATGGAGGAGTGTTGCCAAGAGCACCTGGCTGGCTAAAGACTCCGTCAGGAATAAAATGGTGCTCCCCATTGCTCATCTGTCCATACGTAGTCAAGTAAGGCATAGGGGGATCCCCTGCAGTGGACCACGCAGCTTCACCCAGAGAGTAAGGGAATCCAATAGATGGGGCATAGTAGCTAGGCATGTAAGGGTCAGACATTGGTGGGTAGCTATTACTCTGTAATGAGAGTTAAATAATAATTCATTTATAAGGATGGTACACGGTTTTCACTCTCTTCCCAGATTAGAGAAGCAGTTTACCTGATTTGTCTGGCTGCTTAAGTAATTTTCAAAATCGTCATCGTTTACTGAATTCTTCTGATGCATCGAACCGTTTTGCACTGCAGGAGAAACAAAAGACAGAAGATTTAAGTGGCACAAATGGTTTACTTTTTGTAGACTTTTATTTTAGACTCTGAAGCCTTGAGGCAAAAGAAGGTCAAAGAAATTTACTCTAACAATACTTAAGTGATTGTGTATATGTTGGTAGCCGGCGCTCGCTAGTGGACCTGTTGCCGGCGCTTGGCAGTGGACTTGGTATAGTTCTTGGTTACTAAGACCACCCTGAACCTACCAGTTAAACCATTCATAGTGTAAGTAAAAGAGAAACATAAGATCATATAAAAGTCTTACCTTTATTGGCCTGTCCTTTAGGTCTCTGTCTCAGTCATGTTGGGAAAGACAAAAGCGAGAAAAGAAATGAGACAATGCACTTATATCTGTACTCAAAAGACATCAGAGTTTCCCATTTCCCAGCAGACACCTGGTGGCACCCATAATTCCATTTTTCTTAAGACAGAACCTTGTGATTTTAATGAGTTTTTTGTCTCACACACATTGGCAGAAAGGGAGAAATGGAAAGAGTGATAAAGGGACAAAGACAGACTGAGGCAGAAAGAGACAAAGAAAGATGCAGTGAGACAGAAAGGACAGATACCGCCATAGAGAACGTGAGACACAGACAGAGAGACAAGCGCACACACACACACACACAGAGAGAGAGAGAGAGAGAGAGAGAGAGAGAGAGAGAGAGAGAGAGAGAGAGAGAGAGAG
>JAOTRA010000019.1:1196144-1209584 GCA_026260255.1 Pseudolaguvia tuberculata
AGAGAGAGAGAGAGAGAGAGAGAGAGAGAGAGAGAGAGAGAGAGAGAGAGAGAGAGAGAGAATGAGAGAGAGAGAGAATGAGAGAGAGAGAGAGAGAGAGAGAGAGAGAGAGAGAGAGAGAGAGAGAGAGAATATATAGGGTATATATATATAAACAAACCAAAGAGGCATATAAAATGGAATGGGGGGCTAAACAATATTAAGGGTTTGAGACCCTCAGTAGACCAATTTTCCAGCACTGACGCAGTCAAAACCCTACCCAGACATACTGTTAATCATCTCATCACTGCCTCTGACACAAATACCGTCTTTACCTGCTGTAATTTAGTCTCCCTCCTGTTCTATATGACTGGCATCAGAGTCTGATTGCCACAAGACAATAGAAATATTATAGGTATTGTCTTCCTCCTGAAAAGCTTTTCCTCAGCCAGGATGGCAAACACAGGGAGGTGAGACTGAGATCAAGGGATGTAGAGGTTGTGAAGGAAATGCTGCTATTTCCTGTGGCCACCCCGTCTGGGTTGCATCAGCATGACTAAACAAACAGTCCTCTGTGCCTGGATGACGGTTGTGGTCACTAAAAGACTTAAACATAAAGGTTTTGGCGAACAGAGCTGGAATTTCCAACTCACTTAGATTCAGGGTACAGACTGTAGATAGAAAATTAGGTTTACTGAAGCTTTTGATCTCAGTGGTTGATCACTTCTCCCCATCAATCAGACAAATCACAGAAGTACACCTTGGCATCTTTCCATGTGGGACTGACAGGTATTCCCTAAATTCTTTGCACACTTGAAATGGAGCATTATGGAAGATTTTTGGCTGCATGCCCATGTGCATGTAATCGATTCGAATTACAGCAGGTCAAATCATTAAGATGAAGTAATGCCGTCATCAGGGCACCCGGCTTCCTGAGTGCACTTTGAGGTCGGTTCACTTCTGCATATCTTTTACTCCGCACAGGAAGTCATGTGAGCTGCGGAAACGAATCCGCCTCCACCTTTGAACCTCTGAGAGAGATGTTGTTCACTCCAGCTTGTAGGAATGTAGAATAAACCTTACTTTTGGACAGGGTGGGTTATATTTACACTCTTGCATGGCCTGCAGATTGCAAACAATGTTTTTTAATTGTCGTATGCTTAAGATAAATATAAGACCTTTAATAGTGAGTACATCTCCAATGGTTCTTTTGAATGATTAAAGCGTTCAGCTTCGTATTAGAAATTAAAACCCATGGTGTATCCACAGTATATGAATCCACTTTTTGGAAGATAAGTTTGGCATATTAATATTAGCTGCTAGCTTTAGATGAAACAACATTTTCCAGTGTACTTTCCCCTGTCATTCATAAGTTGTAGCATTTTTGACATGTTCCACCGTCAGAAGATTGAGAAATTGGGGAAAATAAATTCTCTGTTTGTGCACTGACTCAAGCAGTCCCCTTGTTTCATCCAACCTTCACTACAAAGATCAAGGTTGTACATCATCTGTACTGTTGAGCTGTTTTGCTTTAGTTCAACATTTTTCATTTTCAGTGTTTTAGTAGAACTAGGTGGACCTTGACAGCAAAAAAAGGAAATATCATGTTCCTGTTGAGGCTTGTAAAGATAGGGTTCTGTTTATTCAGCATGAATTTCATCAAGCAGGAAATGTACCTCCGTTCTACTGCAACTGACAGGAAACCATGGAGAGCTAAGTCTTCCGGCAGACATCCTCAGATTCCCCCTTAGGCGTAACACCTGAAGCATTCAACAGTTCTTTGATTCTGCCCACTTTTCCCCTCTGCTTGTATTAGCATGGATCAGGATCTCATGGAACAGTAGGAGTTCAATGTATGATTCTGTGCTGTACGCTAAAATCTGGCCCCTTTTATTGTATTTCCTAAAAGACCAAACTGATCAGGATCAGAAGGTTGTGCCTGTGTAAGGGTGAGGTAGTGGAAACCTTTGAGAATGACTGTGATGCACTCTGTGAACAGCTGTGCCTCTTCCTGTGCATATGTTGCCAGGGGAACAAGGACAGGACATGCTCTAATCTCAGTGCTGACCAGCAGCTCGAGGCCTTTCCTGGGCAGGCCTTTCCTCTACTGTTTCTTTTGTCTAGCATGTACAAGCACACATGGACCGAGTGGCTTCTACAAGGCTGCCTCAGCATCTAGTATCTCATATCGTATGCGGATCTGGTTTCCAGCCTGTTGCAGTGCTGGGGGAATGAAATGAAACCATGAAGATGCTGAAGATGTTTCCAACACGGTTCAGGTCGAAATTTACAAGGGTAGGCTTTTTCTCGTTTATAGTGCAAATGGTTTTCCTGAGCTCTTGATTATACATCTGATCTGTAAGTGAGATGTTTCTTCTCTGATGATACTGATTGAACAGAAAGACTGGTGGGAAGGGGGGTTAAAGGTGCCCAGAGGCCTGTAAATGTGATGCCCTTTCTTCTGGGTATTTCACTTCAGAGACAATTCTTAGCAGAACTGATGTGGACTGAACTTCTCTCCATCCTTTTCTTCTGTATTTTATGCTCTTTGGCCTAACTTGGTCAGTGGTTTAACATTCAGTTGATGGCCAGTGGGATGTTTTTTCTAAGTAGATTTCAGAGCAAAGTCACATTAATGAGATGACACAGAAGAAACAATGGGCGCTGTGTGTTTGTTGGTCCGTGTGAACAGTGTTTCATTATTTGTATCAAGAATTGTTCACATTTGATGATGACTAATTGAATATCTGTAAAATTTAGTCTGAATGAAAAGTCCATAACAATAACCGTGGGTGTTGTCCTTTTTGCTTATGGCTATAACTGAGGTATGATGGGTTTGCTTTTGGCAGTGATGGTGTGAACTATGTCTGTTTATGTGTATTTAGGGGTTATAGTATAGTATAGTATAGTCATAGTATTTCTTATAGCAACCATGAAGGAGGGCGGTGTAGCCTCACAACAAGAAGATCCTAGGTTCGATTCTTAGGCCGGGGTGTTTCTGTGCAAAGTTTTCTTATGACGATGCTGCCTTTGCCGTTTGACCGATGTAGGAGCTGTGGCTTTTTTTTATTTTTGTGTCAGTCAAGCATTTCTGTGTGGAAGTTAAGGGAGAGTGGCCTTTATCATTATGACTACAGTTACAGTTTGGCATTTGGCAGACGCTTTTATCCAGAGCGACTTACATTTGGTCTCTTTTTTACAACTGAACAATTGTGGGTTAAGGGCCTTGCTTAAAGGCCCACAGTGGTTGCTTGGTGGAGGTGGGATTTGAGCCTCGGTTCGACTTAAAAGGAGGTGTGTGTTTTGATTAAGGTGACACCTTTTATTATGACCGATGTAAGTGAAGTCCGTGTTCCCAGTACTTGCTAATGATGATATTACAAATGATCCATTTATCGCAAACGTTCCCATTGTGATATGTATTATTGCAATGCTTTGAGCGGTAGTGTCTGGTATGCGGATGTTAGCTGGGATATGTGTGTACATGCCCTGACACAGGACAATCAACGAGCCACATGCAGACTGACATCCTGTGAGGATTTCTGTGAAGGGGAAACATTACCGATCTTTACAGTCACCTTAATACCCAACACCATTTAATCAGCAACTCTTGCCTAATATGTGATTATGGCATGTAAATATCTTTGAATAAACTTATATTGGTGGTCTAAATTGGTAAAATATTATATTATAATAAAACTGTTATTATATAATAATAATAATAAAATATATTATTTAGCATGTTGCTTTGGTTGAGCACAGTCACCTCACAGCAGAAAGGTCCTGGGTTTGATTCCCTAGCAGGGGGTCTTTCTGTACTGTTTCTGAGTTTGCATATTCTTCCCGGTTGTTCCTCTGTGTACACCTGCCTTTTGACCTATTTGCACTGGAAAAGGTTCCAGTAGACCCCAGTGTCCCTGAATTTGGGAATAAGCAGGTAAGAAGATGAATGAATGAATGAATGAATGAATGAATGAATGAATGAATGAATGAATGAATGAATGATTGAATGAATGAATGAATGAATCTTGTGCAACCCTAGTGTCAGCAAAGGTGCAGCATTGTGTATCAGTGTGATTGAGGTGTTTTCTGTCAGTCCCAGACTCTGACATTTGGCTCGTGTCAGATCATGTGAAGCGTTTATCAGTGGCAGAAAGGTGGGTGGGTGGGGCTTTTGTACCTATTGGACCACAAAAGCCCCACCTCTTAAACTTCACACAGGCCCCATCAAATCAGTCTATAAATAAATGAAAGTGCCAAAGGCACCTTATGAATTCCTCTGACGTCAACGGACAACCTTCTGACGCATCTATCAAAAAGCAATTCCAGCAGTCGCACATCTGTATGGTGTGTGTGCGTGCGTGCGTGCACGTGTGCGCGCGCGTGTGTGTGTTCGATCCAAACAACTGGTGAAAGAGAGAGAGAGAACTGACATCTAGCAGCGTCCGTTCCCCTTAATCTTGATGACCTTTTGATTAATAGTCTATAGACAGATAGTCATGGAATTATTCTCCTCCTTTTTGTCATGAGTCACTCATCAAATTCCCTCAATCTCTGTTCACCGCATGTTTAGATGACAGGATGAGCTACCAGACCACCTGTGAGTCGGTTAAAAAAATGGATGGTTATTTTGAGAACCAGACTGTGACCTGAATGAAGATGGTTTTTCTGTACCTGTTCTTACTATATTTAGAGACCCAGGGATGATTCAGACTCCATCAAGGAGAACGTTCCAGAACGAGTTTGTGTACTGGAGGCACAGATCTTCATTCCAGTCTGTTCACTGGGGTGGATTAGTTCAATCAATCTTCCTGCCTGTAGCATGGAGATGTAGACATAAAGCCTCTATCTATCTATCTATCTGTCTATCTCTCTCTCTCTCTCTCTCTCTCTCTCTCTCTCTCTCTGTCTATCTCTATCTCTCTCTCTCTCTCTATCTCTATCTCTTTATCTATTTCTATCTATTTCACTGTGTCTCTCTCTCTCTCTCTCTCTCTCTCTCTCTCTCTCACTCTTTATCTTTGTATCTTTTGCAGTATCTTAGCACATGCACTAATGATCCATATAATGGCTGCACATCCTTTCCTTTGGCTCCGCCCGCTGGGGGACATGCTGATAGATGGTGCAACATTATGTTTATTTATATAAGGCTGTCAAAATCAAAGCTAAACTAGGGTTTGAATAAAATGATGGATTTTGCAAATGTTTTTGTAAATCAGCTCTGCGGTATTAAAATATGCATAAACTTTCCCTTCCCTTCTAGTGTAATTTTAATCTGAACAACATTTTCATTCATTAGTTTATTAGTCGTTATATCAAGGTTGTTTTTCTGTAGTGAATCTTTTAAATCTAACAGCATCTGTATACTGAACAACATTCCAGGAGGCGTGTCGTATTAAAGTATATTAAAAATATTCCGAAGCTGTAACAAATAAATGTCGTCTCACAGCAAGAAGGTCCCGGGTTCGATTCCTGGCCAATCGTTCTTTCTGTGCAGAATTAGTATATTCAACCAGTACTTTGTTGGGTTTTCTCCTGGTACTCTGGTTTCCACCCACAGTCCAAAAAGCATGTACATTAGGTCGATTGGTGATCACTGGTGGCAGAACCCTGTGAACCTGATTTAGGGAATAAGCGGGTTATAAGATGAATGAATGAATGAATGAATGAATTAACTATTATTTTATCTTTTGAATTGAATTAGTGGTTAAACTGTAGGTCTTCAGGTGCTGTAAAAAGTAAAATTTGATTATGGCTTGGAATAACACTCGTCCAAAACTACGGGTAATAAACAAAAAAAACTAACTTTCATTCACAGTTTCATTTTCATGTGTGTGCATGGACTGAGGTGGTCATCTTCACCATTTAGCCGTTTTGAGGCATTTTACATTTACACGTCAAAGCCTTTGTACAGACTGACCTTTATTACGGAGCGTAACTGAAGTCCGGGAGATCTCACAGCTGTTCCGGTGTGTTGCATAACTCATTATTACACACACACACACACACACACACACACACAAATGCAGACATGCACTAGCCACCTCTCTGGAGATTGGAAACTATGCAGCTTGATGTGTTTCTAAGAAAACACTCTACCATCTGCCATTTTCTGTCTTTTATCAAGAGACCCATCGTTCTTAATTTTTATCCAATTAAGCAGTTAACATTTAAGGGGCTTTCTCAGGGGCCCCGCACTGGCAGCTTGGCAGTGCTGGCAATAGAACCCGTGATCTTCCGATCAGCAGTCTTTATGGCTTCCTTGTTCTACAGAGCACTCCTTGGGTTAAAGAGCTGTTGTACCGATCTCTCTTCATCGCTATAAAAACGCCGGTGGTGACATTTCATTTATCGTCTAACGTATTGTGAATCCTGAATGTTACATTTTGAAGCTGAATCTGAGAGTCGGCCATGACCGCAATTAAAGGGCTTTCTCAACTGTCTGATTCTAATGTTTTAGTCTTATCAATTTTGCTAATATGATGTAAGATGTGATAACTATTATTGAGGCAATACAGGAGCGTAGATGGCGGGTATGAGGCATTTTAACCCTTTAATCACGTTTATTTTCCATTTAGTAGTAAAGTGTATGTGAGATATCCGAAATCTGCTGATTTGAGGAAAATGAATCAACTCACATCAATTCAATATAATAATCAATAATCACAATTAAGATTTGCCGAGTTATTTGCTCAAAAAACAACCGCAAAATCCTGCTTCCTTTACCAGACTCCAGGAACTCCATGCATGCAAGAGAGCTTTTGTGTTCCGTTAGGGTGAACCCGACACCGCAGCCGCTACCTCCTGTTATTCTCGTCCGGCTTTGTGAGGTTAATGAATTGGCACCAAGGCGGCGGAAGTGCTCGAGTTTCCGAACGCTCTTGTTTTGATCTGTGCATCACACGCACATCCCTGGTTTGGCACTCTGTGCTTGGTGTCGCACAACAGGTGCTTTTTAATCTACAGCTTTGTCCTGAAGTGTGTCCGTGTGTGTGTCCGTGTGTGTGTCCGTGTGTGTGTCCGTGTGTGTGTCCGTGTGTGTGTCCGTGTGTGTGTGTGTGTGCGTGCTGATGGGGACTATGGGGATCTCCAGCTTTTTGAAAGGGGACTTTGGACGGGAAATCTCACACTGTAGATAGAACACCACTCCCCTGTTTGGGCTTTCCCGAATAGGCGTCCTTTGCTGGGACATGAGAACAACACACACACATAGACATACTCAAGCAGGGCTGGGTGCAGTAATGGACGGGGGTAAGGTCTGGACTCGGGGGCTCAGAGAAGTGCTGGTGGATGCGGTGCGATTGAGACTCAAGGCTCTCCGGCGTCTCATTTACAGGGAGCCTCGGAGATTCTTCAGCCGAACTGTGAGTACTTCAGTGTGAGTCAAAGCTATTTTTGCAAATCAGTTTCTGGTTCCCTGCTAGAACATTTGGACGGGAACAGAGACTGTATGTCATTAGTTAGGACAGATGTTTAATGATGATAAAAGTATTCTATTTACTTATCTATGACATGGTAACTCCACGGGGTCTTTTATTGGAGTTCGCATGTTTCACGCTTGCATGGGGTTTCTCTGGGTACCCTGGTTTCTTCCCACAGATCAAAAACATGTAAATTATGTTGATTGGTGTCCATAGGAGTTTGTGTGGGGGTGGGGATGTCTGTGACCGTGCAATGGAATGGCAACCTGTCCAGGTAACCTTGCATTGGGATAGACTCCAGCAGATCCCTGTGACCCCGAATTAGGGAGTAAACTGGTTAGAAGAAGGATGGGTGAATGTATAACATTTGATTTCTTTATTTTTTTATGCATTTTATCTAATTTTGGTAGTTTTTTATTTGGATTTCATTAAATGTGATTTTTACATTTATTCCAGTGTATTTTGATATTTTGAGTTTTCTTCTTTTTTTTCTTTTTTCCCTTTCATTATTTCTTTCTTTTTCCATTTATTCATTTATTTAGTAGTTTGTCAAAGTCTAAACTGTTACATCACTCAAACTTTAGGAGTGACTCATTTCATACTTTTTGTTTCCTCAATTGTGAAACACACACACACCTCAAAATCTGTTCAAAACTGTGGCCTGTCTAGAAGCCTCCTTCCCTCGAACAATAGTCTTCATGTGCAGGTTGGATGATGAGGTATTGCTGAAGATAAAGTTTTAGCACCCCAGAAGGCGTGGCCCTCCCTGCCAGTGTGGTGCACTGTGATTGGTATATTGGATGTGTACAGTGGCTACGGAAGGAGTGCATAACTTCCTGTCTGGATGGAGGGCTTGTGTCTCCGGATTTGTTTTAATGAACTGGTGACTGAAAATGTTGTAGTCTCTTCCAGACATTTCTACTCTCATTCATTCTTTTTCTTTTCTTTTTTCCTCCTGTCTTTCCTCTTCCTGTTACTGTTTTATCTCCATCACACAATCTGTCTCTCTTTCTCTTACTCTATCACTCTATACTTCTCCTTTTCTTTTTTTTCCCACACTATTCCTCACTTTCTTGTTCCACTCTCCTTATCACTCTCTAATCTTCCTTTCTTTTGTCTCTTGCTTCTCTCTTTTTTCTCTCTATTTTTCTCCATCTCTTTCACTCACTTTGCTCTCCTTTGTTACTCCCTTTTTTGGCTCATACCCCCTCTCTTCATCATTGCTTCTCAACATGTTGTTCTCACCTTTCTACCTCCCCTATCACTTTTTCTTTCTCTTCCTCTCCACTTTTTCTTTATTGTTCCATTTTTTTATCTTTTGTCCCTCTTTCTTATCACATGCTTTCTTTTTCTCTGTTTTGTCTCCCTCTGTCACTTATGTTCTCTCTCTTTTTCACTCTCTTGTGTGTTCTTCCATTCAAAACCATTCAAAAATGTATTTTCTCTCTATATAATCTGCTGTCTTCTACTGTTTTTATGTCATATTCCCTCTATTTTCTCTCTTTTCCATTTTTCTCAGTTTCTACCTCCCTTTCGCTCATTTCTCATATTGTTCCTTTCTTTCTCTCTCTCTCTCTCCGCTTGTTTGTTGCTTGCTCTAATCGGACTACATCAAACAGAGAGCGCAGATTAGCAGTGCTTGTTTGCAGCGTGGCGATACACTCAACACACACATAGACACACACCTTTAAAAGCAGCTAGAGATAAGAATTTCTGAACAGGAAGACTTTGATCACAGAACGCTTTTACTGTCAATCAAACACGCAACAGGTATAAAAACATGTACTGTTACAATATAACGATCCACCATCGGAACAATGTTACAGGGACACCCGACACAGAGAATAATGCAGTTCATTGTTATGCCATTAGTAAATTATTAATTCATTTATTCATCTAGCTGTAGTTTACAGAAACATACGGAACACATACTGAATATCACTTCCTAATAATCATCTCTTCGGAAAGTGTTTAGTTGTACAGCACATTCATTCATTCATTCATTCATTCATTCATTCATCTTCTAAATCCTAATTATAACTCCTAATTCGAGTTCATGGGAGGGGGGGGGGGTTTCCACGCAAGATCCTTCTTGCTCTTGTGCTGCACAAGTTTCTGGAAAACTTCAAACTTGACTCACTTCCTACAAGTGATTGTCATTTTAGTTCACCAAAGACAGAAAAGTGAGTTTGGTTGCCAGCACCACCAACCTGACTCTGTAGGAGCCCCTGAACAAGACCCCTTCAAGTTGATTGTCTGCTAAGTGCTAAAAAAAAAACAAGTGGGGATCAAATGTTCCTAAGTGATTCTGCTGGTAAAGGGGCGTGGCCATGAGAAAAAAAAAACCGCAAGGCTATTTTCACACAATCATATTACAAACAGTGAGAAACAAGATTGCAGAAAAGTGAGGACTCACGTTGCCAGTATGGGTGTCTAAGAATCCTGTTATTAATAAACAAAGAACATCATCAGATGGGAAACATCACCATGAACACATGAGTGCATAATTGAAACAGAAATGACTTTCTGCACATACCGGAACACATTCTTCACTTTCTAATTTCCTGCTGTGGGTCATGCGGGTACACCCTGGACAGGTCACCAGTACATCTCAAGGCACACACGCACATTCACTCCTATGGGCAATTTAGAATCACCAATCAACCTAATGTATATATTTTTGACTGTGGAAGGAAACCGCAGTACCCGGAGAAAACCCATGCAAACGCAGGGAGAACATGCAAACTCTGCACAGGAAGTCCCCTTGCCCAGGAAACAAACTGGGGACCTTTTTGGTTAGAGGCAACTATGCTAACCAGTACGCCAATGCACCGTCTTTCATGTTTTCATTAGTTAATTAAAGTAAAAATGAAGAAAAAATTGTATCAATTGTCAAAACCCAAAATGGACAAGTTTTCCACTAGTGTCACAATATAGATGGGGCATGAATTCCACTCCTGCGGGCAGTGGAGATGTTGGAGGTGGTTGAGATGATGCCGATATCGGAGGCGGGTTGCTTGTCAGCGACAGCATACAGCTCTCTCTCCTCCCTTCCCACCCTCATTCCCTCGCTCTCTCACTCCTCCCGTGATCGCTCTGATGTTTGTTCTCAGTGAGGTACAAGTTGCTAAGTGGAATTAGGAGCTTCTGTTGCTGCACACGGTCCTGTTTTGCTCTTTTGCATTCCGGACCGACTCAGAAAGAAAGATCGCCAACGTGAATGAGCGTCTCAGAATTCTGAAAACTCCGACATGATCCTTGGCAGGCTGGTGGGTCCATCTGGACTTGATGAAGCCTTGTTCCTCATGGCACAATGCCATCTCAGCTGAAGCGAAGCAGTGACGCCGGCAACGGCACCATGGAGCAGGCACCATCCTCCACATCTCCTGACTCTTCCTGGGACTCGCAGGTACTCAGAGGGGAAGACGAGCGGAATTTGGGTTGGTGTCACGGCATTAATCTTGGTGTAGGTTCTCAGCTGCTGCCCACGTGTTGTCGCATTGTTGTTGTGGGTTAAACCTAAAACACTGTTCCATATCTTGTATCAGCTGGAGTGAGAATTGCTGTTTGTGCTGTAGATGACATCATCGCCTACTCTTGCTTAAAAACTGGAAAGAGAGAGAGAGAAAGATAATAGAAAATAAACGAGAGCTCTTTAGTCACACTTCTTCACACCCACTAACGGATTGGAAGCGCTGTCATAGCAACCGTGTAGGAAGCCATCCATCACGTGGGCTTGTGCGAAGTCCGTTCACATGGGGGTTTTTTTGGTCGTCTTTTTTTTTCTTTGTATCAGCCTTAAGGCCTTAAGTGTGACCTTTTGATCTCTTGAGCATCTGGAATTAGGTCCAGGAATATATATGCTGATGTGGTGCAGAGGCGTAATGTGTGTGATGTGGGTGGGACTTGTTCGGTCGGTCTGTTCCGCTCCTTGACACTTTTGTTCACTTTTCTATACAGATATTTTGCGTTCATTGCAGAGGTGGAGAGAAGTCTGGGTTGGTTTAGGGGGTAAAATTGATTGTTACAGCCCATGCAATTTGGGAAAGAACGGTAGTACCCATTGTAGCAGTGATGTAATGGGGCCGTTCACCTGTTGCACTGAAAAACGTGTGAAATACACTAGTTGCACTCATCCATTACAGCAGCAATAGATTTCCACACAGGCTGCAATTCTGCTACAGAACATATTCAAGAAAAAAAACACAATGTTGAGCTAGACCACCATTTTACTGCTGAAGTTTCAGCAGAACAGAAAATGTGCGGACGCTAATTGTAAAGTTCTTGTCATGTGATCTGCTAAAAGGGTCTGAAAGGAATCGAACCGTTCTGTCTTTTGGAACCTTATTTATTTAATTAATTAATTTTTATGTATTAGCTTTTTTTTTTATGGAAAAAAACATTATATTTAGCTTAATGTAATTTTTTATGTGACTTTTACAAATATTTAACTGACGTTTTAATTGAGTGAAAATATTATCAGTAAAGGTAATTTGAGACGATTGTTTACTACATTATTCTTAATTAGTATTAACATTATTAAACCTAAAAAATTCAATCGACTCAATTCTTATTGTGTGTGCGTGTGTATGCTTGCGTGTGTGTGTTTTGTTTGTCAGGATGACGTGCTTGTGAAAGAGATCAGCATCACACATCATGTGAAAGAGGGTTCAGAAAAGGCTGACCCTCAGCAGTTCGAGCTGCGTAAAGTCCTTGGCCAGGGATCCTTTGGAAAGGTTAGTGTGTGTGTGTCTCATACTTCTCTTCTTTCCCTTGAGTGTCTCATACTTCTCTTCCGTCTTTTGAGTGTCTCATACTTCTCTTCTGTTCCTTGAGTCTATGGTGTGCCTTACTTCTCTTCTGCCTCTTGAGAGAGTTGGGAAGTGGTGGCTTAGTGATTAAGGTGTTGTTCTAATACCAGAAAAACCGGTGTTCAATTCCTAGCACCACCAAGCCACTACTGTGGGTCCCTGAGCAAGGCTCTTACCCCTCAAATGCTCAATTGTAAGTTGCTCTGGAAAATGGCATCTGCCAAATGCCAAATAGTAATTAATCTTTTCTGTCTGTTAAGTCTCTCATATATCTCTTCTGTCTCTTTTGAGTCTTCTGTCTGTTGCATCTCATACGTCATCTGTGCAGGTGTTTTTAGTGAAGAAGATCACTGGGCCGGACGCAGGACAGCTGTATGCCATGAAGGTGCTGAAAAAAGCAACGCTGAAAGGTAGGACACGCTTGCAAGGGTGTGTGCGCGTGCGCAAGGGTACAGTTATTTAGCAGACGCTCTTATCCAGAGCGACTTACATTTGGTTTCTTTTTACAACTGAGCAATTGTGGGTAAAGGACCTTGCTCAAGGGCCCACAGTAGTTGCTTGGTGGAGGTGGGAATCGAACCTGTCTTTCTGGTACTAGTCCAACACCTTAACCACTAGGCTACCACTTCCCAGGGTACGTGTGTGTGGGCGCACAAGGGTGCGTGTGTGTGTTGGAGGGGGGAGGAAGAAGACTTAATGTCTGCTCAAAAACCAACCTGTGGGTATAAATGAATCATAATGTGAAGTTCAGCCCAACATGTGATCCTGCAAACTTTCATTTCAGCTTCATTCAGGTTTCATCAACTCACCACCACACAGAGAGACTGGGGTGGAGAACGAAAGACTAGTAGGGAGAGAGAGACAGACATTAGGGTGGGTGATTGAGACAGGGGAAGAGAGCCGGGGGGGGGGCGTGAATGAGCCAAAGAAATATGGACAGACTAAGATCGGAACAGGGGTGGAGAGTCAGACAGGGATGGAGAGAGAAGCCGAGACATACAGGCATCAATAGTTGTGGATTCTGGCACCTTCGCTGGAATCTTCTGTCCGGAATGTTCTTCGAGAGGAACGTCAGGTTCTGTCAGTCTCACGCTGCTTTGTTCATTTCTCTCTCTCTGATTAAATTAGTCACCCAGAGCCATCTGTGTTATTCTACGTGTGTGTGTGTGTGTGTGTGTGTGTGTGTGTGTGTGTGTGTGTGTGTGTGTGTGTGTGTGTGTGTGTGTGTG
>JAOTRA010000019.1:1272451-1284090 GCA_026260255.1 Pseudolaguvia tuberculata
CATCCCCCGTCTGATTGCTCGAATCCCTAATCAGCAGGTGATGGTGGTTAGTGATGAGGTAGGGGTAGAGCGTGACATAATGTTTTTGGACTGTGGGAGGAAACCAGAGTAACCCACCCAAAACCCAGCCAAGCAAGGGGAGAACATGCAAACCCCCTTGTCGTGGAATCAAACCCAGGTCCTTCTTGTTGTGAGCCAACTGTACTAACCATTACTTGCCTACTTATTTGTTTGATTAAATAGTGGAAGCTGTAATAACCTTTTTTTTTGCAACATTGCTTTAAATAAAAAAAATCTTCTAGTTACAGAAAATACCAGCATGATTCAAATCAAATAATATGATGTTGAACATTTAAAGATAATTAAATTTAATCAAGAATTAATTAATTGATAATTAATTAATAATATTCCATTACTTAAATGATAAAAATAAATATTAATTCATAATTATTTGTATATATAATAAGATAAATAATTGAAATTACAAAACAACCTGAAATAATAACACTATGTTTTGTTATTAATTGTTGTTTTTTTTTGTCATTTAATTAATTGAATCTTTAAAAACCAACTGCTGACAATTTCCCACCAGTTCAGAGCTTTTTTTTCTCTGCAGAAGCAAAAGCAGCACTGACACTGATAAGGTGTGATGCAGCCCTTAATAGAATCTGGTATCTCAACCAGTTATTCAGCCATAACTTTACAAATTGGGCCTTGACCGGGTAAACAAGTGTTATTGATGTTACACAACAGTATCTTGAAGGAAGTTACTGGTCCTTGTTGATAAGTCTCACACAAATGGAGATAAAACACCAAATCTGTGCAGGTTGACACTCCAAATGGTTACAGCCATACAGCTCTAAATAGGTTGTGGGATGAACTAAAGAAGTGTGAGAATGATGATAGAAACCAAAAAATATAGGTGGAAAAACCAAAGAATTTCATAATTGTACTGAAAAGAAACAACCTATAGATGGAGGCGGCGAATCAGTGTAAATTGCTAGAAGGTATGTTTAGCCTTATAGTGACACTTGCAGGTTTATAGAGACATCTGGATCCCTTCATTAGCCGTGATGGTCACTGATGATGCTGCTCATCTCCCTGCAGCTAATGAGCCTGTCTTGGGTATGTCATCAGCATTGAGTCTGCCAGGGTACCATTATAAATGCCCAGAGCACAGATGATAACATGAGGCTGAGAATCTGAGACAGCTGCTAACAGGCTGCCACTGAAACTTGTTGTGCTACAATGATGCGAGTACAAAGTCTTATAAATCTGACAGGGGTAGTAATAAGTCTTTGCCTCATTATGCAGAAATTATGTAAATTTTCATGGTTTATCCAACATTTTTTTCTTTTCTCCTCAAATTATGTAGAGAAACTTGAAAATTCATTTGTAATGTGACTAATCAGAAAGCATTAAATTGATCATTCTACGTCAACACGAGTAGCATTGTGCATGGGTAAGCTTGCAATAAACACAACAAGGATGATAGAGGTGGCAAGTGATGCAATCATGTTCCCTCTAGGAAAAATAAATACCTATAACTTAAGTTGTGTCAAAATGTTTTGGGAATGTGATTCCATTCCACCAAGTCACTGGCCCACTGATATGTATGTGCACTGTGTGACTCAAGAACCCAGGGTTTAGAAATATACAAACATATGTGGGGTAGCCCAACTTGCCACCTTAAAAATGTCAATAAAAAACAACAGTACCCCAAAGAGTACGTCCTAAGGTCCATGGAACTAAGAAGCCAGCATCCACATAAACAAGAATAATAACCTTAACCATCTGCTTATTTTTTTCTTCCATTTTTTGGGAAGACCACAACATACAAACAGCTGATCTGTCTTTCTCCACTAGGCAATTATGCAGATGTACATAATAAGTGCTCACACGGGATACTGAAGTTTCTGTCTTTCCTGGTCTGAGTGCTGGAAGGGAGGACAGAAGACTTGCAGTCTAAAAGATCTAAACAGCAGCACTGATGACACTTCGAGCATGTTCTATGCCTGGGGCAAAGCCCAGGCATGATGGCATGGCGGACAATGTCTTGATTTCACTGATCCACTTGATAAAGGTAAATAAAGGTTCTTAAAGGTGTTCAAACAGTCACCCCTACACCATGGCCAGATCACACGACAGATACATCAGTCTCTGTAAACGCTTTAGACCACAAAGGACAAAGAAACCTACATACTAGTTGATCTCTGCTCACTGATTTTCCATCCAAATGGACATGGACAGTGTTGAGAAAGACTCTTATAGTATTTCCAGCACTAAACCAACAAGATATTTTATTGGCACCTTATGTCTGTCTCCACACGACACTAGAAGCTATTACTTCTAAAAAATAATAAAAATAAAAACTGAAATAAACAACAAAAACATTGGTGTCCTCTCCATTTTTAAATTAGCAAATGCATAAGTATCCATCAGGCTAGTTTTAAATGGCAGCTGATGCATCGCAAAATAAAAAAACAACCCAGCATAATGTGGGTGTGGGGTGGGGTCCTATAATGGTATATGTTGTATTAATAATGACATTTCACATTGTCATCTGTCAGGGGGCTGCCTGCCTTCCTTACCTTGCCTGCCCCATTGCTACGCTTCTGCATTAACACTGACACCCATATCAGGAGGGGCATACATTTATCTCATTCTGCTTTATTTGAATTAGAAGTTGACGGCTAAGGGCCATCCTCAGAGGCACAGCAAAAACAATTGGTGTTGCTGGAAACTGAACACATGATGGAAACTGAACACATAACAGCTTAACTATTGTTATGCCAACTACATTATGTCTATTATCACTGCCATGGAAGACCTGGGTTCGAGTCCCACCACCGCCAAGTCCATTGTTAGGTCCATGAGCAGGACATTCCTGTTCTATGGGTGCTGTATCATAGTTGACCCTGCTCTCTGACCCTAACATGGACTATGTAAAAAAAAAAAAAAACATATCACTATATGGTTTACAGTGTATAATCCTATATGTGACAAAGAATTTTTATTTTTTGTTTTACTGACATTTTTCATGATCTGAAAAATCTAAATATCTCAAATAATGTTCACACATTTGTCTAAATCTGTGTTAGTGATTCGCCAAAGTAATTTTATCCACTTCACAGGTATGCCATATTAACATGCTGATTAGAGAGCATGATTATTGGACAGGTCACAAAAAATGTGCAGTTTTATCAGACAGCACAATGCCACAAATGTCACAGATTTTGAGGTAGAGAGGGAGTGCAATTGGCATGCTAACAGCAGGAATTTCCTCCAGAGTTGTTGCTCGTGAATTGAATGCTCATTTCTCTACCATAAGCTGTCTCCAAAGGTGCGTCAGAGAATCCAACTGGTCTCACAACCACAGACCTGTCCTGGAGTTCCAAATCTAGCATCTTTACCTCCAATTTTTACCTCCCTTACAGCTGGTTTGCATAACCAACAAAATTCTTCACAAACAGTTTGAAACCATCATAAGTATACTTGCAATACTTATCAGGCTCTCGAACTGCAGTTAGTGATTGTAACTTTGGAGCATTGATGAATCCTGAGTTTTCACTGTACTGGGCAGATGGTTGTGTGTGGTATGGTATGGTATGGTATTATTTGTATTCTTTAACGCATCTCATGTTGTAGAATGATCATACACAGCCAAATGTTGCCAGTATCTGTACAAAATTCCTGTAAGTTCTCCAAGTTCTCGCATGGCCACCATACTCACCAACCAAACCTGTGAGATATTAAGCATGCTTGTCAATGTATCAATGTAATCAATGTATACGTGTTCTTGCCAATATATTTGCACAGACACTGAAGAGGAGTGGCCCAACATTCCACAGGCCACAAGCATCTGATCTGCGCTATGCAAAGGAGACAAATGATGGTCACACCAGAAACTGACTGGTTTTCCTATAATACTTGAGATCCACCCAATATTTTTTTTAAGTTGTTGACTTTGGTGGGTAATCTCAGTCCTGGCGTTCGGGATGTCCTACATAGTTTATCTCCAACCCTAATCAAACACACCTGAACCAACTAATTAAGATCTTGCGTGTGTAGAGGCAAGTCAGAGCTAAACTCCTGGACCGAGATTGCCCACTCCTGCTAAAGATTTTAACATATTTAGGTGCTATAAAATTAATTATAAGCAACATTTGATTATTATTTTACACCTTAATTACGAGGTTTTTCCTCTCTATGACTACAATAGATTTTTCAATATTTTTTAAAAATAAACAACAAAAAACATCTTGTTTCTAGTTTCATTTCTGATTTCAATTCCTTTCACTACCCTGCCTGCTGGGATATTCTTGTTAGCAATGCTGGCAGCTCAGCTATTATAGATGCAGGAGGAGGGAAGCTGTCACAGCAAGGAAAGCAATCATGCCGTAGTGCCAAGCGTGGCTCGTATGAAAAGACTGATGATCACACTCTCTGTCCAGCGGCAGGTAGGTGTCCTACAGAGGAGCAGTGCGACTGTGTGCATTGTGTCACTGAGATTCTGCTGATGGAGGCAGAGCCTCAGGCCTTGCCTTATCGATTAGTCACATAAAGAACACTGACCTGCACAAGAAGAGTGTTAAATACCAGAAGCTGTCTTTAATTCACCAGTATTTCAAATACACTCTGGTCCTAAAATCAAACTAATGTCTTTTGTCACTTTTGCTGTTTAAATTAACATAGAGAAACCAAACCCGATTTGCCAACAAGTTATAGGATGGAATAGCAAAGGTATTATTAACCTAATAATCTTGCTTGGTTAAGAAGGATTATTTTCAGAATGACTAATGCCTGGACTAATAAACACCAATTCATGCAATACTATAATCGTTTTAAAGTTAGGGTGAAGTTTGGACAACTAAAGATTTTATATTCAATTAACAATTCAAATTTTGAAGAGAGAAATTAAGTAAACATTGCCCTACGACAGACTGGTGACTTAACTCTCACCCTTTGTGTGCTGGGATAGGCTCCAGCAAACCTACTGTGCCCGCGAATTTGAGAATAAGTGATTTAGAAGATTAGGAGTGTGTAGATTTTTTGGAAGTCCTAAACATCACACTAAACAAATCCTATAATAATCGTTTGCTGTATACTGTATGTCAGTTACACACAAGACAAAAGAAAGCTACGATCCAGTCCACAGGAGACAAAATTTGAGTTGACGGAATGTCTTATTGCTGTTGAAGTATTGAAAAAGGTGCAATCCAAGCTTCGATCGAACCCTGAAGCTGTATACAGGCAACATTTCCTTCTACTTTGAAAGAACTGCAGAATTCTACTTTTATCACGAAGTGCAGACACCGTTTTTATGTTTGCAAGCAGCACCGGAGACTTGACTACAACAACATCAGCACAGCCAGATTCTTCGACATGCTCGAGTCCTGATATGCGGCTTCAAGTTCTGGGGTGCTGTGTATAACACGAGGGATGATAAAGCCGTTGACTTGCATCAATGTCGTCTCCTATTGCAATAAAACACTTTATTAAAAAAAAAAAATGTTTTGTCATTAGGGATCTGGAGAACGGATGGAGGAGCAGATAGAAAAAGGAGCAAGGAGAGGCTGATGAAGCTGACATTAGTTTATAATGAGTATCAGTCACGTTCCAGCATGATTGCATTTACTTTGCTCTCGTTTCCCCAAGCACATCGTTACTATCTCAGCTGGGCGTGTTAAGTGGAAACACATCTCAACAAAAAGACAGCGATGTTAACCAAGAGCAACAGCTTTTATTATTCTCATCTTAGTGCTCAAACATCAGCACCCACAGGACATCTAAAGAAAAGACTATCTCTGTCACGCTATTTGGCTATGTCGCTACATGTTGACATGCTATATCTTGTTGCTATAGGGCCTTGCATAAAAACAGAAAAGTTAATTATACAAAGTTTTCAGCGATTATTAAGTTTTAATCCACCCGCAATTCAACCCTCCCCACCGGCCTATTGGTACGATCCACGTCCGCAATTATGCTGTAGCTTCGAGACTTCCAGTTACATATTAGCCCTGAACATCTGGATTCTGATTATTTTGTTCCTTATATTCAGTAAAATGTTTCAGATTGTATCTATTCATTTCTACCAACGCTGTCTTACCCTTAAATACTTGGAATGAAGTATTTGTGAAGAAAGATTACAAACTGAAAACACGTACCATCAGGGTTGCCTCTAGTAATTTTGGGCTGTAAGAAATATTACATTACTACTAATAGTACCACTGGTTGTGGTATTATTAAAAAAAAACAGACTTTTCGGGGCCTCAAAAGTGTGTCGACAATAGAACCTCATTCCCAACTCAGACTTAAACCTGAAAATGAATGATTTTGGATGAATGTGGTTAATGAGATATTTATATTGTGCCTCTTTACCGTGTCAATCTTATCGTTTTATATACTAGTAAAGCTCCACAGGGAAGCTGGAGCACAGGTTAGGGCAAGGGCCCTGGTGGGAAGTGGTGGCTTGTGGGTAAGGTGTTGAACTGATAACAGAAAGACCGGCGTTTGATTCCAGCCTTTGCCAAGCAACCACTTTGGGCCCTTGAACAAGGCCCTTAACCCACAATTGCTCAGTTCTAGAAAAATGGATCAAATGTAAGTCGATCTGGATATGATAAGTAATTGTAACTGTAGGTGGGCAATCTCAGTACAGGGCTGGACAGTTTACCTACAACCCTAATCAAACACACCTAAACTAGCTAATCATGGTCTTGCTAGGTATTCTTGTTATTACCGGAAGGAGTGTTGAAGTAAGATGGAGCTAAACACTGCAGGACCTTGAAAACCGAGCTTTCCCACCCCTGGGTTAGGGGGATGCTGGATAGGGTGCCAGCTTATTAGACATATACCACACTATGTAGTTTCTCCCTTCATCCGTTAACACCCACTTCCAATCATTTAATCACAGGGGTTATTAGTGCTGGAGAAACTGAGCTAGAGCTTCATTTGCTTGCAAGGTTTTGAAATAATTAATGCTGCATTTTCAACAGGACTAATTAAACTTGTATTATGTAGTAATAAGCAGACCATTTTCTAATTAACTTCAGAAAAACAGGAGTGTCAAGCTTCATTTTATATCACCCCAAATTGCTTAATCGTCAAGTATATTATTACAGAAAAAAAGAAAAAACACATTTGTAATTTATTTATTTTATTCATTCATTCATTCATTCATTTATTCATTTATTCATTTATTCATCTTCATCTACTTGCTTATTACCTAATTTGCTTGGGTTTGAATTCCCGGGCAAAGGACTTTTTTGTTTGCATGTTGAATGTGGGTTTTCTCCGGGAACTTTGGTTTCCTCCCACAGCCCTAAAATAGCATGTATATTAGGTTAATTAATTATTTTTAAGTAATCGCCATAGTGTGTGTGCGAGAGTGGTTGCTTGTCTATGTGTGGCCCTGCGATGGACTGGTGACCTACCCCTGCCTTTCATCTTAAGTGCACTAGGACAGGCTCCAGCAGACCCTTTGACCCCGGATTAGGGAATAAGCGGGTTACAGGGTAAATGAATGAATGCGCCCACAGCATGCATACTTTTAATTTCATTAAATCATTATATTCTCCCTGCGTTTGCGTGAGTTTCCTCCGGTTTCCTCCCACAACCCAAAAACATGCAGATTAGGTCGGTTGGTGATTTCTAAATTATATATTATATATACCATATTAGTGAATGTGTGTGTGGTTGTTTGTCTATGTGTTGCCCTGAGATGGACCGGCAACCCGTCCAGTGTGTACCTCCACCTCTCGCGCTATGTGTGCTGGGATAGGCGCAGCAGAACCCGTGACCCCGAAATTGGGAATAAGCGAGTAAGAATGAATAAATGAAATCTTTATATTGTTGTTAATAATGGAAATATAAAATGTATTTTTAAATAATACTATATAATAATAAAATCTTTTAAGAAGCCAGAGCTGGTAATACTGTCCAACACTGTTCTGGAAGGAGACACCCTCTGTCCATTTAAAATTAGATTAAAGACCTGGCTTACACATAACACACTTACACATTATCCAAATCCGTTAAAGGATTGTTAGGCTGCAATAATCAGGTCAAGTGGAACCAGGAAACACTTTCAATAACACACAGCACACTTGTGTATTGTAAGTGGAATGTTTTCTTCACTAATTCTGTTTCATTCCTATTCCGAGCTCACGTTCACCATTAGATCCAATCTGCATGCAGCTCGCTTGCCATCCAAGCCCAGTAAGCCCCATAGGCAGTTTCCCAGTAATTACTTTGTATTTTAGATGGACATTCAGACAAGACCACAAACCTTTGCTGCAGCAAGTAACCTGCTGCCACGGTGGTTTAGTAGTTAGCCCTGTTACCCAGTCTGTTACAGCCTATTCCAGCGAACATTGACTAAATACAGATAAACAGCTATAACACATTTATTATCAACATAACAGGACAGGTCAGATTAACCTGTACTTTTACAGACACTTGTCCTTAAAACAAAACACACACTTCTCAAACTTTTAGGTAATTAGGACTAAAAGCATAGTCAAAGGCTACTGCTTAAAATACTGTGGATCAGGAGCAGAAAAAGCAAGCTCGTCCACTAAGCCTTGAGTATTACGGGAACAGAACATATAGAAAATCTTTGTTTGAACTGCTTAGTCTGGGATTGGAGCAGGGATAAGAGTGGAGCAAGTCATCATTCAGTCTGTGTTTGAGTTGAATATTAAATCTACAAGTAAAGTGAAAAGTAATAAGTATAGTCGGCCTGTGATGTACAGGAGACTTGTCCAGGGTGTACCGCTGCGTTTTGCCTACGTGTGCTGGTTTAGGCTCCCCCAGACCCCCATGAGCCCAAAATATGGAATAAGTGGGTTAGAAGATGAATGAATGAAGTTCTTTCCAGTCCCGCATGTCTCCCTTATCTTCCCTCACACCTCTGTCTTTTTGATAAACTTCTGTCTTTTAGTGGGAAAGCTGCACTGTCCCAAAAATGTCTTTTAAAAAAAGGATGAATCAAAAAAAAATGTCATGGTGTTACAAGACAATATTTCATTAAAGATCACAGAAAGTAGTTTGGGCGGCATGGTGGTGTAGTGTGTAGCACAATCGCCTCACAGCAAAAAGCGGTTCTGCCTATCCAAGCTTTCTGAGAGGGAACACTCTGGACAGATTGGCAGTCAATCACAAGGCCACTCACACTTACACTCATTCTTACGGGAAATTTAGAGTCAGCTATCTTATGAACCCAGAGTAAACCCACACATCCATAAAGATCCCTGCCCAGGAATTGAACCCGGGATCTCCTTGCTGGAACAGTGCTAACACGCCATCGCTCACAGCTACCAGAATACTTATTACACCCAGTCACACATACACACACACTCAATATAAACACTCCACTCACAGAGAATCGTTGTCTGGTCTCTATTGTGACTCCAACCACGTCACTTAAAAGTCTCCAAGTTCTTAGTCGATTCCTTGAGGCGTACCAAACTTATCCTTTTCCCTGTTTCCAAGTGTGTTCCTGATATCCCTGATATCTTTTTCTTTTAGGGTAAACCTGTCCTCCTTTGTGCTAAAGACTATGAAAGCCGCTAATTTCTCCTGTTACCTGTCTGTGAAATAAAACAGTCTGTTTGGTTCTAATCCTTAGGAGACTTGAGTGCATTTCCTGGACAAACTTTTACACAAAACCTCATCATATCAATCAACTTCACTTCTCTGTAGCACATTTTTAGCACTGCATTGACTTGCACTGCACTACCGCCAAAACACTGTGGCAGTGTGGGATGGGCTTCCCGTTTCCCTTAATTGGGTGGTTGTCCCTTTATGGGAGGGAATAAAGGAGATAAATCACTGTATTTAGGTGTTGATTCGGTGTTGAGGTGTTGAGCCTTAGTTTGTAATGTTTGTCCTACTTGTCCCACTTCTGGTTTTGCAGCTTTCGGTTTCATTTTCAGCATTACAACAGTGGAGATAAATGATGGGTGACTATGTATCTATTGCCGGTTTTGGCTTTTGTAGTAATGTGCGTTTTTCTTTTTATTACAATGTCAAGAATTGCCGTGGCCCGATCCTGTTAACACTGCAGGGAGTAAGGTCAAGCGCTCATTGGAAGTTTGGGTATGTAGACCATGGTATTGCTATTTTTAAATAGTATTGTTGGTTGAAGTGTTTGTTTGTGTTTTATTGGATTTTATATCTATGAAGGTGTCCTCATATCATATGCTTTTGAAGTCGCGTATTTGACCGTCCGCAATATATTGGATAAGCTACAAGTCTGATGGATGTGTAGGAGAATATTTTAATGTAATTTTTTATGATTGTTCCTGTAATAAAGTTGATTAATTTATGCGGAGTGCTATGTCGGTTTGATTTTATTTTGATAAATTCTTTTTATTAAATATAGTTTGGTTTCAAATATATTGCACCGGTTATCAGTCGGTCACACCTATCAGAGTTGCTATTTAAGAAAATGTATTCACAATTTTTTTAGAAATGTTACTTGATTATTTAGTACCCCTGTGCTACAAATAACAATAATCTTTACAAGCGCAAACTTTTTGGCAATCGTACACCAACCCCAGTTGCAAAATTTGTAAGTTTGTAAATTATTAACCAGCTGCGTTTACAACAGACACATGTAATACATCAAACCAGTTCGAAATAGATTGTGGAACACTTGTTCAATAAATCAAGAAAGTTACTTGCCATTTGTGATGAATAACCTCCAAATTACATGCAATTAAATGCAAAACCCGGGACCTCAAATCTCCTCAACAGAGACACTAAACAGATCTATAAAAGCAAAAGAGTGATGAGTTGAGCTCAGTGTGCAGATTATTGTCTCTGAGATATTTAGTATGGAGGACTAGTTTCAGTTTAATGCAGCAATCCAGTTGAAAAAAGTTTGAGATCATCACTTTTAACCATTTTAACTATTGTTTAGCAATTATTTGGGAATAATAGAAGCTTGGTTCAAGCAAGTGGCTCAAAGCACTATGTGCGCTGGTGTCTATCCCAGCGCACATAGGGCGAGAGGCAGGGGTACACCCTGGACAGATCGCCAGTCCATCTCAGGCCAACACATTGAGAAACAAACATTCTCACACACACACACACACACACACACACACACACACACATTCACTATGCACAGAAATTGCACCCAGAATCGAACCCAGGCCCTTCTTGTTGTGAGGCAACTGTGCTATCCACTATGCCACCACGGCTCAAAGAATTTAACTTATTTTTCTGGATTAAGACATTGGTTCATGTATAATACAGGGCAGCATGGTGGCTTAGTTATTACCACTTTTGCTCCTGTTTTGATGTCCGTATTTGATTAACAGTGGCCTTTGTGTGTAGAGTTTTCAAATGCTTTCCCCATCCTCACCTGGGTTTACTCCAGGTATTTCCTCAGTTCAAAAACACTGACGACCTGTCCATAGTGTACCGCTCCTGGCTTTGTTACTTTAAGAGCGCTGGGATAGGCTTCGGCAGAACCAAGTCACCCCGAATTAGATAATAAGCAGGATTACTGTTACGGGCTATACGAATGAGCAGCAGGAGTCAGAACATAATGGAAACACCCTTTATTTCCGGGTAAGAAGAAAAGCATTTAAATCAACCAAAACATATGCGCGCAGCAACGCGGCTCT
>JAOTRA010000019.1:1293916-1306448 GCA_026260255.1 Pseudolaguvia tuberculata
GATGTAGCGGACAGGGTAGTGTGGAGAACAGTGATCCGCTGTGGCGACCCCTAACGGGAGCAGCCGAAAGGAGAAGAAGAATAGTGCTAACATCGTTATTCACTAATGATCTGCTTTTTACATCCATGTTTACCCCGTTTACCAAACCTTTTTTTTACATGATATTGGTGCTATCTAGTGGATAGGTTATCTATAACGCTTTTATACATGATAATTAATAAATCAGGGTAACAGTGAGCCTATCCCTGAACAGGTCACTAGTCTATCACAGGGCCATATACAAACAATCAATCACAGACACTCACTCTTAAGGATATAAATCAAACATTTTTTTCAGCAAACCTACACAAGCACGGTGAGAACATGTAAACTACACACAGAAAGACACTTACAAATGTTTAGACTTGTTCATGTTGCAGATACTGACCGCTAGATGTCACTGTTTGCGAATTAAACTTTGGCAAGAAACCTATACCGAGTGTCATTTGTTTTGGATAAATTGCGATCACGTGCATTAGGAAACATATGCGTCGTGTCAGTACGATATATACTTATAATCCAGGTGCGATTTGTCCCCCCCCCACCAACATAGTCATAATTCTCTTTCAAAAATAGATCATATGAAATGACTAACAAACAAATATTCAAATATTTAAAATATATATATCTAACGTAAATCCAGAAACGGACTTTTATTTACAACGTTCCGGCTCCGCGTCTCGAACAAAATCGCAATACCGCAATCAGAGCCAGCAATAAAAATACAACTAGCAAAATAAGAGAACAATGAAAAGAGATCAGAGCAGTATTTTACCGAACCATCAATATAAAATCCTAGAAGTTCTGAGAATGAGACTAGAGGAGTTACCGTTTAAAGTAAAGACAGCAGCTCCCTGCCTTTAGTCGCAGAAATAAGCAGATACTATTCTTATGTTCACAGCACCTCGTACAACAACAGTTAATATCGACTATTGGACTATTTATTTAGCATTGTTTCGCGAACGCAGTGTTTATTTACTAAATTACTGCAAAATTACTGCAAGAAATGTCTAAAGATTTAAAGGTCCACTGTGCTTTGTGATCTGTTCAAGAATAAAATATGTTCAGAAATGTGTTTCAACACCCCCCCCCCTAACAAATCAATAATAATAATAATAATAATAATAATAAACCATTGCCACATAGGTTTCAATCGTTAAAGCTGTTAATGCCCCTTAATTGATTTTGCAAGTGGTAGCTTAGTGGCAGGGCCGGCCCTGTACATCTAGGGGCTCTAAACTGGATCATTTGAGGGGCCCTACCTTACAATGAATAGTGAAGTATTGCCATCACAAACCAGCAAATGTAAACAATCTAACTTATTTTGTATATTTTATTTGTATTTTAATTTGAATGACAGTACAGAATGTTTTCTTTGGCTTTAACATGACTTATATTAAGGGCTTAAACTTTAGGACATAACTTATATAAACATGCCTTATTTATATGTTTTTGGACTGTGGGAGGAAACCTGAGTACCCACGCAGGAAACCAGAGAAATCCAACACAAGCGCAGGGAGAACATGCAAACTCCGCACAGAAAGATCTCCGGTCCAGGAATCGAACCCAAGACCTTTTTGTTGTGAGGTGACCATGCTAACCACTACACCACCGTGCCACCTTCATTTTACTATATTATTTATATTATTTATCTAACATAGCTTTCAGAGCAGAATTCTTAGTAACATGGTTCATTAACCCTGGATAAACATTCCAATTTCCAGTTTTATTTTTCCCATACAGGATTATACACTGTATAACATTAACTGAAATGTTTATCTTCACAAATCCCATCTCGGAAAGCGCAGAGTCAGCTGTGATACAGAAGCCCTGGAGCAGGAAGTATTAAGGGCCTTGCTCAAGGACCCAACAGTGGGGGCGGGGGGGGGGATTTGAACTTATGTCTTTCTGGTCTTCTGAATTCAGCGCCTTAACCATTTGAACCAACACTGCCCCTAAATGGATTTAAAAGGGAGCATGTGAGACTACTCTAGTTTATAGTTTAGTCAGTACTGGTTCCATGAAAATAAACACAGCCTCCTTTCAGCTTTGCTTAGCATATCTGAGGTTTAGTGTTATTTAGGTTTTTTTCATGTGTTTTGTCTGACTCTTGGTATCCACACTTATTTGCTGTCTCTGAAAAGCCATAGGGGCGGTGCGGTGGCGTAGTTGTTAGCACGGTCGCCTCACAACAAGAAGGGCCAGGGATCTTTCCCTGCGCTTGTGCGGGTTTCCTCCAGGTATCACGGTTTCCTCTCACAATCCAAAAACATGCAGATTAGATGGATTGGTGATTGTAAATTGTCCATAGGAGTGAATGTGTGTGTGAATGGTTGTTTGTCTATGTGTTGCCCTGCGTTAAATAGCATTGGTCACCACCTCTTCAGTTTTACGCATACTGACATTCGGGACCTTCTCTAAACGTAGGTCCTGAAATACATACTTGCACTCACACAGGTCATCTAATGCCTACCAGCTCCACACTTAAGTTAGTCCAGTTAAATGACACTTGGACTATGGACTGATTGTCTTTGGTCTTTAACTTTTTTGTAATATAGTGTTTAAACCTGGAACACAAGAGCATTTACTCTTGTTTCCTGTTGGAAAATCCGGTAGTTTCCACCTTAGCATCATTAGCACCCTTTTTTCCAGATCTGGATTTCTCCCTGTCACTTGATCCGGATATGATGTGTTTGGACATGGGAGCAAATGCAAAAAAGCATGAATACTGACCCCAGACATGATCCTTTAAAGCGTAAAGCTGTGCTATAATGAAACATCAAAACGTCTTCCCAGGAGATGCAAGAGAGATTCCAGGAACACTTTTTAATGAAAGTTTAGATGAGGCTGTTATTTTGCACTTGAGTAACACTTATATTTGTATAAGAGTGTGGCAAACAAGCGGGGCGGTAGTGTACTGGTTAGCGCAACAAGAAGGTCCTGGGTTCAATTAAGTACTTTTTGTGCATGTTCTCCCTGTGCTTGCGTGGGATTTCTCTGGGTACTCCAGTTTTCTCCCACAGTCCAAAAACATGTACATTAGCTTGATTGATTACTCTCATTTTCTCCTAGGAGTGAGTGTGTACAGCCCTGCGATGGGCTTCCTCTTGCCCTATATGGGCTGGGATAGGCTCCAGCATACCTCTATGACCCTGCATTAGGGAATAAGCAGGTTAGAAGATGAATAAATTAATTTGGAGAATGTTATGTAGAACAATATAATTTCAAGATTCTGAATCTAGAAAGCCCGTGATTCAGAATTCGGGAATAAGAGGGTAAGAAGATGAATGAATGAATTAATTAATTAATCTAGAAAGAGAGAAACCTTTCATGTAATGAGGGTAATTTTTTTTTTATTAAAGCATCAAATGCTGTTAAAGATTCTAAACAACTGCAACTACATGTCCCTGGTCTGGTGGACACTCCTGCATTACCCAAACATTTGGACTAATGACAGAATAAAATGAATAGGGCAGTGTATAAACCAGGGGCAGGAGTCAATACCTGGAGTCAATACAATGCAAAACTCAGACATCAGTATCACACAAATTAGCTCTAATATATATATCGAATTTTATGATTGTTCTTTCCAGGGGTACTGGGAGTCACCAATTAAACACCCAAACAGATATCAGTTATTAAACTTTTGTGTTTAGCAACCAAGATGGCAAACTGTCTTCATTCCTTCATCTTTTAGAAACGATTGTGCGTTGCTAATGTGGACCACATGCTGGTCAGTCATGACTTCCTGTTTTGTCCAACAACAAAAAAAAACCCTGCATCACTTTTTGTAGGTTGTTACAAATCTTCGAGGAAACAGTGTCCAGATTGTGTCTTTGCAATCAGCTCCTTCATGTGGTAAAATGTTTTATGTTGACCTTATGACAGCTGCTATCCATGCACAGCTGTAATTACAGCTGGTTCAGGAAAGAGTCTGAGGTTTTACTCCATATTCAATTAGCCGGGCTTGCACTGTAAACAGTTTATCGTAATATAGGGGGGGGAAATGGAAAATAAAAGTCTTTGCAGTTGTTTTTGTTAAAGATTATAGGTATTTTTTATACTAGATCATTTTCAAATTATTCTACACACACGTCATCGTACATTGGCTAAACTTTATTTCAGTGAAACTGAATAGTCAGTTTGCATGGCTAAAAATGCCACTGTAAACAACAAAAATAAAACATTTGTCAATCTTAAAATTCCCTGATTAAAAAGTATATCGTATCAAATACATTTTTACTGCAAGGGGAAAAAAAGCAAATTGTCCTGCATCGTTCTCCATACTAACCTTAAGAGCACTTCCTTTTGCTCTCAATGAGGCGTTGTGCTTTTGCTCGATATTAAACCAGCTAAGAGTGAAGAAACATCCAGGACACACACACTTGCTTCTCCTTTAAAAGTTCCACTTTCTCTGTACTCGTGATTGTCCATGTCTCATTGGGTCACACTGGCTATTTGGTATGTTTTTCTCCAAATAAGGCAGCATTTACACTGCACGTTTAGTTGCCCAATTCAGATTTTGTGTCAATTGTTTTGACCAACCCTTAACTATTCTTATTTTAAAAGGTTTGTATCAGATATTTGCATAAAACAACCGAAGGTAGACCTACTGACCAGAAAAGGAAGCTAATACAGTACAATAATCAAGAGACGCAATAAAGGAAGATAAAATGATTCATTAGAATTTTTCTTTCCGCACCAAACTTTTTTAAAAGGGGCAGTGGTGGTTCAAATGGTTATGGTCTGGGTTCAAGCCTCACTACCTCCAAGGAAGACTTAGCTGTGGTAGTTTGGTGGAGCTGGGAATTGAACCCATGACCTTTCAATCAGATCAACATTTTAACCAATGAGCTCTGAATGAAGCCTGAACTCCATCAGAAAACTACCACTGAAAAACCCATCTGCCACGTTTGGGGGTTGTATCTTATCTGTATCACACTTGAGGGGGAAAAACTTTTGATACATGCTGTGTAAATGCGCCCTATGAGTTCTGAGCCAAGGTACGATTAACAGACAAATCACTGTACCGTCACAAAATTATAGCATATAGATGCTGATTGCAAAACAACACAAAACATACTGTATATACAAATATTTAACAAATGCACAGCATTTTCAAGAAACAGCACACTGGATGCTGGGAAAGAAACAGAGAAACGTTCTGGTTCAGACTGACAGATTAAGCACAGGATTCTGGTTGGTCATTTCCTGCACAGGTTTATGTCTCGCATGGTCTTTGGTGTGTTTGGGCACATGATGAACTCCACATTCAGCCGACTGCTCCTGGACCGGACTGGCGTACTGCTCCTCGTCTCCGCTGCTGGCCAGTGAGGTTTGGCTGACATACACCATGATAACATCACCCGTAAAGTTCATTACTTGGCCAGTGGCGATAAACGTGGTGTTGTTGTTTCCTGTCACCTGAGCTGACAAAAAACACACAGAATTCGTAAGGTATACTTGTGCTTTAGAAAGTTCTCAAAATGTGAAGAAAATAGTGTTCTATTGATGCTCTACCAGTAAAACAATGTTCTACAAATAAAATAAAATGATAGAAATAAAACAACATTTCTTCAATGTTCTACCAATAAAAAAATGCTTCATCAGTCTTTTACCATTAAGATAACATTCTATCGATGTTCTACCAATAAAATAATGTTCTACCAATAAAGTGTCCTCTTAATGTTCCCTTAATAAATTAATGTTTGATACATTTTCTGACAATAAAGTAATGTTCTACTAATAAAGTGTTTGATCAATCATTCAACTTGGGCAATTTTGAATCATCAATTCACCATCAATTAACCTAATGTACATGTGTTTGGACTGAGGGAAGAAACCAGAGTACTCAGTCAGCAAGCCCATGCAAGCACAGGGAGATCATGCAATTTCTGCACAGAAAGACCCCTTCCCAGGTATCAAACCATCTTGCTGTGAGGCACCAGTGCTAACCACTGAGCCACCACACAGCCCTTCCTGGAATATTGAGTGCCATAAAAAATTGGTAAGTACAGCAAGCGAAAGAGTTTTTTTCCTTTCCTGAAGTCAAAACCATATTCATCATGCTGGCATGTATTAATAACTATGTTTTTCATATTATATCAATTGGACACTGATGTTAGGATCAGACATCATATTGGGCCAAAAAGTTGATAATTTTATGGAAGAATAATAAAAGAAACGGCTAATTTTGTTCCTACTTTGCATAAAATATTTATGGATCTTCCGGTTAAAACCCAAAAGTGTCCTTCCACATTTTGACAGAATATTTGACTAGTTCCCTAAATAGTGTGGATTATTTTACTCCATCGGGCACACGACTGAGAGGCAGACTGGCAGTGAATCACTCTTCCTACATCTTTTACTCATTAAGGAATGATTTATCACATGCCAGGGCACCGCTGTCCACTTTGGCAGGTTTTTTTTTTTTTTTGCTAGCACTATTTACTGGAAAATCGTTTACTGGAAACGCGTTTACTTACTAGCGCGTTAAATATTGCTAAATATATATTCGATGGATTTATGAATAAAAACTGACAAAGCTGAGTAATACATTTGCAGTAACCATCTGGGATTGACAAAAAAAAACATTTCTAGTGAAAAACAATAAATCAAATATGATAAGTAAATCCTAGCGATTGGTAACGGTATTAGTAAAGAAAGCTGCCTTTGTTGACCCGATTCAATGGTGAAACTTGTTCATCTTGTTTTAATTTTAAACTGTCTTAATTCAACAGATGAAATGTTTGGAATTTCGAAGGAAGAAAACAGAAAGAAGATTCCGGGATTCATTTTGTAATAAAAATGATAGGTCGGACAGGAGATGGAGACGGAGATGGGAATCAGATGTTTCTCGATTAGGATCTGTCGAGTTATCATTGCAGCTTCTTGCTAAGAGTGGAAACTACAACAGTTAGATTGAGCATTTTAACTGACTTTATTAATACCAATTAAACTATTAACTAAATTCCCGTTTTCTTTGCTCCATTTGATGTCATTTTCTTAATAAATATCACATTTACACAATAATAATGAGTTTTGATCATGTTCTGTATCGCCATGTTCTCCTTAGGCTGAAGTCTTCTGTTGCTGAATGTTCGTACGTGCATTATGTCATATCATAGAGAAATGAGTATAATATCATAGAGTAGATTCCATCATTAATTGTGTAAAGTGTTTTTAAATTTTAAACTGCAAACAATTATTTGTCAAAAGTTAGGCAATCAATTGTCATCATTGCAATAATTTATTTGGAAAGATATGAGGTTGTAGGTTTCATGATAATGACAATTTAGGAGAACTTTTGCAACCATGGGCACATTAAACTTCCTGTCAGTTACTATAAAATATTGCACATAAAAACAGACAGAATAGCGGAAAAAAAGAAATTGACCTGGTTTGGAAGTAAGGCCATGTCTCAACCAATCAGCAGACTTCCTTAAACCTTTGTATATCATGAAGCCCCATAAAGATACTGTTTGTCTCTTTTTCAGCAACATAACCTACCCCTTCTTTTGTTGTTTATTTAGCCATCTGTATCCCTATTCGATTCCTTTCAGATTTCATGAGCAGCCATAAATGCCTTGCCTAAACACCAAAATCCCCACTGTGAGACTTATTAAACCATCAATTCCAGACACATCCTCTTTCTATGTTCCTTCTTAGCTATAAAACTATTCCCTGAACGTTTTGGTTGTAGTGTGACCCTTGCTCGTGAAAATGCTTTTAATTTAGCTAGATGTGATGTAGGTTCAGCAAACAGCCTTACCACAAGTAAGATTAGCCTCAGCACTCTGGCTCTGGATTTCCAAATCCGCATCGGTTTTGAGCCGGTTGTTGTTTTCGACACTGGAGATCAGCGACAACCCCTGGTTGTTACTTGTGCTAAGTGATGACACAATGGCAGTGGATTCGATGCTGCAGCATTGCGGTTGGTTCTTCTCATAAGTGCTTGTGTCACTGTGTAAATCTCGAGCCTCTGTCATGATTTTTTTGCCAGCTGCGCTGCTGTAGTCCAAATAGAGCTCCTGAGAACCTTGTAGGCATCCCGGAAGGCTTTCAGTGTAACAGTTCCCACACAGAGGAGACTCTTTTAGGCTCACGTCGCCATCCTTTCTTGGTTGGGCTACCACGTTTTCACCATGAGCACAGGAGCAGCAGGCAGCCAAGCCTGTAGCCACTAGCTCACTACAGTCTTCGTTCTCTCCCACTTCCATCGGCTCCTTTATGATCAAACAGCTGCAGGAGCTGCCAGGAAGGGGAGAACTTGGACCCTCAGAGCCGTCAGTAGAGCTGCCTGATGACCCATCAGTTTGGTCTTCATCCAGCTTTGTGGTTTTTTTATTACTTTGAGCCTTGTCCATACTTGAGGAATCACAAGCGGCTGTGGAACACATGCTCAGGTATTCTGCAGCACCATCATCTTCCTGTGATGTGATCTCGTACAAGGGGCGGTTACTATGGTACGGTGGCGTTAGCGTCTCCTAGGGATGGTTAAGAGTTTAGTTTGTTTTTGTTGGATATATATACAATTGAGTTGTAAATTTAGCTTCCTGTATTACGTACTTGTTGGATTCTGCTCTGTTTGATGTTCTGAACACAGCTACGTAAATTGACTGTGAGAAGAAGAGAAAAATATCAGCAGCTGTGCAGTAAGAAAATCTGAAAGACATATCTTTCCTAACCTAATGTACCCGATAGGATGTTTAGTTTATCCTTGTAGCAGGCGATAATCACAGCAAATATGACGATTACAGCACACGGTACTGCCACAACGGCCCAGGATGTTGATGGTTCTAATGAGCGAATACACAAAAGGACAGTTTTACACAATTTTACTGTGTTTCAATACTGCTGTGCTAAACATGACAGAAAACCTACCAAAGGGTGGTCCACACACCACATCTGCTTCAGTACTGCCTGGCTTTTCTTCAGTTTTACCCATGGCTTTACAGCTGCAAACAAATTGAGACATTTATTAGCACAAAAATCTCTAGCAAAAAAGCAAATGTCACATTTTTCTTTCCTATCAGTCTCAATTCTTTCCACAAACAGCTACCACAAAAATGGCCGACTAAGGAAAACAGGCTCTTTCCGAGGGAAGTGGTGAAGAAATTAGTCATAGTGCTACAGCGTGGTAAGACTGCGGGGGCTTTTAAACCGCCTGTGACCTGAGAGTACCACCAGAAAAACAGCACTTGTGAGAATGACTTCAACACTTCAACTGCACAAATGAAGTTTGTGTGTGTCTGATTTTTAAAGCACAGGATTCTGACTGTGGTTAATTCAAACACATCATTTTAAACGGTTCCGAGCGTTTACTCACTCAGTCCACTTCTTGCACGCTTCTGCTAAGTTGGAATCTGAGAACAATCCGTAGTCGCAGTCCTTACATGACTGCTTGCCAGGCTCTTAAATGACAAAGTAGAAAAACAGAACACAGCACAAAAATGTTAATGTGATTTAATAGGCCTGTGTATTTGCAAGGGTCTCACAATAAAATCCATATCACGATATATAGGTCACAATACAATCCCGATATATTGCAATAAAATACATTACAATGCTTAAAGAAAATAAATATAACAAATACAATTTGTGCTGTTTTTGTTTTGGCCATGCTTCCTTGTAAGACATTGTGTTTATGTGTCAGCGCCATCTACAGCAGCAGAGGACAGCAGCAATAGGCTCATTTGTGGGTTTTAATGAAACATTAACATACTAACATAAATTAAATATGTATCGAGGCTGGAGACTAAAATATTGATACAGAATCTTGAAAAAAAAATTATCAATAATTTTACACAGCTCTATTGTCTAACCATATAATCTCCCAGCATCTTTAGCAAGTCAAAAGCAATAAAGTATAATGTGTTCACATCTACTGTTGGAAGAAAGTGAAAGTAAGTAGCTCAGGACGGTGCCTTGGTGTGGTGGGTTAACATGAGCAAGTTGTTCCCGGCTCGGGAAATTTCTGGTTCCAACTCTTTTTCTAGCTTCCCAATATCATCTCTCTATCCTATCAATAAAGGCAAGGAATGCCCCCGAAAATGCCCCATATCTGTTAAATGGACAAAAACGAATAATTGTAAGTCACTCTGGAAAAGACAAAAGGAAAATTAAAATGAAAAGGAGAGGGAGACAGGACGTGGTAGATAGATTAAAGAGAAAGAAAGAACTGTACTAGACCAGTGATTCTATCAGCTTCTGAAGGTGAATCAGTGACGCTCGCTTTTCTTGAAGACAAATTACAAATCTGTCCATTTTTTGGTCAGCCAGGGGATCATGGATAAAATTAGCTTTTTAAGATGTTTGTCAATTAACGTTTATGGTATCTACGATCTGGTGGTTTACTTTAGCGTGAGAGCCACCATAAGTAATAAAGCTGAATTTTATTTATGTATTGGCATCATATACATTCTGATTATTCAACTTGGAGCTTTTAGCTCTCCCTTTTTTTTATGTACTTAATGGTTAATACTGTAACATAATACAAACATGTACCCAACCACAAACCACAGCAGGTCACCACATTCACTGCATCTGTAATTACGAGCATTTATGTTATGAGTCAAACTGATTTTTTTGTTCTGAATACGAACCAAAATCAACAGCAGGCGTTTGTGGAATAGCATCGTGGTCTCAGTGTGCCCAGAGAAAGTAATAATAAAATGATAATAACAATAAATTATAAATAAACAAATAAATAATAAAATGATAATAACAATAAATAATAACATCTGTATTTGAATGACCTTACCTCCCACGAGTCCTTGGCCTGGAGGACAGGGTTTGATTTTAACACAGAACTCGCAATAGGCAGTGCTACACTGGAAACCCTCTCGACAACGACAGGATTCAAGCTCAGTAGCGCTACTGGGAGTGGGACGAAAAAATCCTTTACCTGTGGTGGAGAGAGGGAGGAAGTGGAGACAGAGACAAAGAAGAAAAAAAAAGAGAGAGAGAGAGAGAGAGAGAGAGAGAGAGAGAGAGAGAGAGAAGTAAAAAGTATTAGCTGAGTATTTAAGGTGTTGTATTGGTGACTGGATGATTGTGGGTTTAATTCTCAGCACCAAGTTGCCACTGCTGGGCCCCTGAGAAAGGCCCTTAACCCTCAACTTTTTATCTGGATTAAAGAAATAAATAGATATAAACTATTCTGATTTTAGGTGCCACCGTTTGCTAGTTAATTGACTTGATGTAATTCTGTGCTGGAATAATGAAACTAAATGTCTAACCCTCATCACAGAACTTCTGCGGATGACACTCTTCATTCTTGGTATATTCCGCCTGGTACTCGTTCTTCCCACACGGCCGACATTTGGTGTCCTCATCGTTTGTGCAGTGTGTGGACAGATGCGTTCCTGTGATCAGAAGAGAAAAAAAAAAAGAATTGGAACGATTTGATTTCTTTGCAACTTTTCTGCATTATTCCAAAGCTGTGCAGAGTCACTGGTCTGTTTTCATGGAGTAGAGACTAAACTGAGGTTTTCCTACTGAGTAAAGGCTGTGTGGCTACGTGGGTGTTCCTCGTTCCCCACACACCACACACAAACTTCCCCTTTAAAACTCAAAGCTTTGCAGGCTTTACATTGTGTTGAGAGAATTTAGCTTTCTATATGGAATGGAAAGAAGAGGCTTATTTACCTGGTTTGCACATGCTACAGCATTTGGTGCCTGTCCAGTACTGCGTTTGGCTACATGTTGGTTTTCCAAATGCCAATAAATGTTTTCTCTGTGTGGAAAAAAAAGTACAAAATGTTTAATCACAAACGTTGATAATCACGTGAGCAAACACATTCAATTTTCAACATCTTATTCCACATTGATTCCCATTTGCTATTGGATGAAGCTCCACTCTAATAATAACCCAGCATGTGATAATGGAGGTCAGGGGTTTTGTGCTCAGGGTCATTGTCATGCTGGAACAGTGTTGGAATCTCTCAGTCCCCAGTGAAGGAATAATGTAATGCTACAACCTACAACAAACATTCTAGACCAACTGTGGGCTTCCAGATTTGTAGCTACAGTTCGGAGAGGAACCAGATATGGTATAATATCTCTTTTATCAGTTCTGCACCTTAACCACCACCAAGCCACCACTTACCAATGCTTTATTGAGATCATGTGGATAAATGACATTTGACAAAAATAACATTGTGCATGCGACATGCCTCACAGCAAGAAGGTCCTGTGTTCGATTCCCATGCAAGGGGTCTTTTTGTGCTTTGTGTTTTGAGTTTGCATTTTCTCCCCATGATTGCATGGGTTTCCTCCCCAAGGGAGTGTGTATGTGTGTTGTTGTCTAGATGTGGCCCTTTTATGGACTGGCGACCTGTCCAGGAAATATCCCTGTGTGCGGAGATAGGCTACAGCATACACCTGTGACCCGAATTAGGAAATAAGGGAATAAGATGAATGAATGAATGAATGAATGAATGAATGAATGAATGAATGAATGAATGAATATTGTGCATTTTATTTAGAAACA
>JAOTRA010000019.1:1324820-1335229 GCA_026260255.1 Pseudolaguvia tuberculata
CCCCCATGCCCCCTGATTCGGGAATAAGCGGGTAAGAAGATGAATGAATGAATGAATGATCCCTTTAACCCCCCCCCCCCCCCCCCGCCCAATATTTTAGGCCCCATCCTTCATTTAATATTATGGCTCTTCTTATTTCCTGCATTTCATGTTTGCATTGTAATCCAAATTGGTGGGAGCATCCTCACCTCACCTGGGTTCAATAACCCTTGTTCAGTATGATCAGCACATCAGTGACCCTCGCTCATTTTTGTGGAAAAGAAATCAATTACAAATCTGTCCATTTTTTGATCAACCAGCGAATCATGGATAAAATTAGCTGATGCTCGGGTATAATATGATCGGTTTACTAACTACAACACTTTTTAAATATGATGCAAATTCCCTACAGGGCTCGCTGTGGGACAGGAGCCCCCTCGTCTCTGCAATACAGAAAGTGGGGAAAAAAACAAGATGAAAAAAAGACATCACACTTACACTCGTCTCTAAACCTGGGCTCTGCGTTCGGGCCCACCCTACCAAACGTCTTAATAATTTCCATGTGTAAGGAATGTTGGTCCTGATACACCGGGTCTTCCAAAAAGGAAGCCAGCTGCATTTTTACTCGTTCCAGCAACTTGGGGGGGGAAAAAATTAGCCAGTTAAAAGTCCCAAACATCAACCACAATAACGTATTTAGTTATGACAGAGATGATGTTTTTAACAAACCTCTTTTTGTGTTACAGTCTCCATAATGGTTCCGAAAGCTGGAATAGTGGAAATCCTGACAGAACTGTAATCATACACAACAGTAATAAGAAACACCATCAAAATGACCAACAAACCATTAAACTGAGAAAGGCACAACCAATCAACCCAAACACAGTCATTGAATATATGGATGGAAGATGTAGGAAGCAAGAATGGAGAATGGCACACCATCATGCCATGACATTACACATGTAAGTTATATAAAAAAAATTGTCTTCCAACTATGAGAATGAAGAGACAGAGAAATATCTCATGGTTGGGTTTAACTCACAATTCGGGATCACTGCACAAGGTAATAAGGGCCGGGGCTACCCGCTTGTCAATTAAGGCTTCATTCATGCCTCGAAGGATCAGCTGCAAACCGGGCGGATGCAAAAAAAAACAAAAAAAAAACAAAAAAAAAAAACGGGGATATCAAAAACACATAACCCAAAAACCTAGCAGGGCAAGGACTTAGAGAGAGAGAAGGAGAAGAGGGTAGGAATTATAAAAAAAAAAAAAATCTGGCTTTGGTCCCGCAGATAAAAGTTACAGGCTTGATAGAGGCAGACAGACGGACAAATGGGCGATGTAGACGGTGCATGCTGCTGCTTCAAGCCAGTGGCAGTTAGTGATGATCGTGCTGACTGAAAGTGTTAGTACCACACAGATGTTACCCAAACAAACAAATGTTAGTTCCTCTAGCTTGGGTTATATCAGGGAAGTCAGTAAGGAAGCCAAGATAGATCAATTAAACTGCATTTAAAAATATCATTTCTTTCACAATAATTCAGATTAGTTATCAAATCTAATCTAAAGAGTATGTAACATTACTGAAGGTTTGAGGTCACCTGACCATGGCATGTGTTGTTAAACATCTAATTCCAGATTTACTTTCAATTTTGCTGTTAGAATGAGGTTCACGATTTTATGTTCCACCACAATTTAAAGCTTGAATCTAAGAGTTTACAGTTTAACTAGGATGTTTTTTTCACTGACAGAGGAGAAATCTCCTTTGCGTTACGGTTTATGTAATCACGATGTAATAGTGGTGGTATTTAGAAGTATATCAGTCGGGTAAGGCCCAAGTACCAAATGCACTGGGCCTTATTAATGGTTTTTTTTTTTGGATTATTAGAATCATCAGTACAGTCTAAATAGAGTTTGTCTAATTTCATGTTATGATTTAATGATTTAACTAATCGCAAATCAATGAATGTTGAGTTTCAAAAAATACACAATTTTTCAGAATTTAGTCGGTTCAAGATTTTGATTGTCTCTGGACAAAAAAGGGAAAAATTCAAAAGTGGATTGAGGCGGATTTGGTCGATACTAGGTTTTGCTTATTCAGAATCAACATCGTTATTCTAATGATACGACATTTGATTGGTTGGGATGCAGGGAATTATTTGTAACACTGTCTTCAAAATGGCTGCCATACAGGAACAAGTTTTATGTAACTTTATGGAGTGTCTGACCTAAAATGGTCATTATAAAAATAAAGATGACTAAAAGAAAAATTGTTTTCTCTTTTGTCTTCTACAATTTAGAGTTGTTAAACCTTAATCTATATATGAAATAAATAAATAATGCTAGAAATGTCTAACAACATCCAGGTAAATATTATAGAATATCTAAAGATTAAATTTATCAAATTTTTTCCTGTCCTTTCGCTTATAATACCAAACAAATATAACCAAAATAATGCTATTGTTCTTGTATGTAGAGATGCAGCAGATTAGATCTACATCTACGATCAAGCCCCATGTTGGGCTTCCCAGGCATAAACCAAGGCGGAGGGAGGTGTGTGAGTGACGGAGGTAGAAGGAGACTTACATTTCAGGATCACTGGAGAGAGTGATAAGTGCCGGAACAACTCTCTGCGCTACTAGAGTTTCATTCACCCCCTTCACCAACAGCTGATTGGTCAGATCAGGGGTGATGTCACACAGGACGCATGGTAGGAGCGAGCAGAGAGTCATGGAACACCATGAGAGAGAGAGAGGGCGAGAGAGAGAGCGAGAGAACAGAAAAGAGAAGACAAAAAGAAAAACGGTAACCAAATAACCACAATGCTGACACAAACACGCACACAAAACATAACCACAACACAAAAGAAGAAGAACATAGAAGGAGATGACCACAAACTAATGAGAAAGGTTTGAACCAAAGAGGCCACGCCCTCGGCTGATTTTTTTTTAATCTTCACCGTTAGAACTATTGTGATTTTTCCACAGGGAAAATGAAAGGGGAAAATGAAACAAATACTTCTGATAAATCCATTCAGTATGACATCAGCAAGCATGTAGCAATGCACACACACACACACAACACACACACACACACAGACATAGACACGAATGCTTTATGCAATAAGCTACAGCACTATAGTAAACTGCTGGATGTTCAATAAAGCAATGCAAGAACACGGCGTTGGAAAGGGATCAGCAAAGCATCATAACTCATTCACTTAATTACAATACTAATAATTAATTAATTAATGTATTTACACAAAGGAGCTTTTAAAAGTACTAGAAAAAAGAAAAAAGTAGACAGACCTCAAACATACGGGCGGCCGTGCAGCGAACAAGTGCGGACGTGTGAACCACGCCGTACCACAACACAGTCAGCAGTAGCTCGTGGTAAGCCGGGTTTGCTCTGATTACACAGACAGAAGAACAATGATTAGAAAGGTCAGCAAAGTGAAGTTTTGATTTCTATGATCTTATGCTAAAAGAAGTTTTCGATTTCTATCAGATTAACAAGTGATGTTTGCAGATGTTTTGACGCGTATCGGATAGTCCGACATTATGTCTGATTACAACCTGTGTATCTGCGTTTGGTCTTCCTGGTCTTCTTAATGCCGGTGATGAGGCTTAAACCCAGGCGTTCCTAGTCTTTCGATCAACAACTTTACCATTTGAGCCTTCAAATGTCCCAGCTACAATAGTATTGGTAAGATCAGACCCTAATTTTGAGGTGAAGAGGTCTGGAGTTCAGTTTGTGAGGGTTGAATCAGAATCAGGGTTCTGTGCAGGACATGAGTCTTAATGGAGTTCAAAGGTTTTGTGCACAGGTGTTCAGGTAAGAGTAATTTAATGCTATAACATTCTAAAGACATTCTAGATGACTGTGTATACTTCAAACTTTAGGCGAAGAGATTTGAAAAGAGCATTAAGGTTTGCTGCTCCTATTATTAGTTCTTTAGTGTGCATTAGTAGTGTCATTTTTCCAATGCCACCTAACTGACTGAGTGATTTGCATACATTCGATAATAACATAATTACTCTAGTGTTTACTGTGTGCTTTTCTAGGAACCAATCCAGATCTTCACAATTCACAGCCCACAACAAGCTTGAGGCTTTTTTTTTCTTCTTTTTTCTTCCTCAACTGCCAGAGTAGATTGTAGAAACTGTCAATTTGGAGAACCGCCACCAGTGGAGCATTATCCATCAATGTGTACTGGAGTCTTATCCATCAAACAGCATTGAATCTTTTATCATATCTGCCAATTTCACTTCAAAGACGGTGGAGACAAAAATACATTCATGACAGCAAAGATAATGCTTGAAAACAACAGTTAAGTTAGCTGTTAAGCTTCAGGGTGCTAATCGAAGGATCGGGTTTGATTCCCAACAGCATCAAGTTCCTACTGTTGGATTTCTGAGCAATGTCCCGGTTCTAGATTAGGTGGAGGTCTAAAGGGAGCAGTGATGGCACAAATGGTTAAGGTGCCGAATTGTTGATCGGAAGACCTGGGTTCAAGCCCCACCACTGCCATGGAAGACCTGGGCTCAAGTCTGCCACTGTTGGGACTTGAGAAAGACCCTTAACCCTTCCAGCTCCAGGGGTACAATAGCTGACCCTGCACTCTGACCCCAACTTACTAAAATGGGATACGCAAAAATCAAGAATTTCCCTCATGGGATCAATAAAGTATATAAATTAAAATACATTTTTTGAAAGTGTTAAGGCACGGTGGCGTAGTGGCGTAGGAGCACAGTAGCCTCACAACAAGAAGGTCCCGGGTTTGAATCCAGGGCCGGGATCTTTCTGTGTGGAGTTTGCATATTCTCCCCGCTCTTGCGTCAATTTCCTCCGGGTACTCCAGTTTCCTCCCACTGTCCAAAGACATGCAGAATGCTTGTTTGTCTATGTGTTGCCTTGAGATGGACTGGCAACCCGTCCAGGGTGTAACCCCTGCCTCTCGCCCTCTGTGCTGGGATAGGCGCAGCAGATCCCCGAGACCCCGAATTCAGGAATAATCGGGTAAGAATTAATGAATGAATGAATGAATGAATGTTAATGTGGGTCTCTAAAGCATTTACTACTATATTGTTTTCGTTTTTTAAATGAGAAGAACTACTCAATAGGATATAAGGCAGAAAAAAGGAAGAACTAAAACACAGAGCAGGTTAACTAAATTAATTTAATATCTTTATTTATGTGGATCTTCCGATCCAATTTGAAATAATGACAGGGGCCAAACTTTTCATGACGGAACCATAAGGGAATATTCATGAAATGAGAATTTCAAATGAGAAATAAGGAGATAATAGGGTAATAGGGTATTTTTAATAGTAGTAGTCCAATCAGAATACAAAATGCTCCATTTAAAAAACCTCAACCCAGAATAATAATGACCACCGGTTGAGAAGGCTGGAATCACCCGACAGAATTTCCATTTCAGGTTACTAATTTACACACTGTTAAAGAAAAATTCCGCTTCCTTGAAGAGTGAAGGTGTCGGAACGTGAAAACTCCAATTCAGATGACGTCACGTTTAAACAGGCAACCGGAATATTTTCATCGAAAAGATCTCAGAAATAGCAAAAATGTGTGCATACTGTGTTTTTAAAGAAAGTCTTACCCGAGCTCTACAAAGGAAGCTTTCAGACTGTCGAGAGGTGCATGGGAAAGAGAAAGAGTGGTCATAACGTCCTCCAGGAAGCCCACCAACAGCTTCCTGTCTTCCTCCTAGAAGGAAAAAACCCTACTGTAAATTGTACTTATCCAACTCAGTGTTTTTGTTTATCTTTTTTTATTGTAGCCAACAAATAGTGATATTAGGAAAATTAAAATAGCAAATCAGGTTTCCAGCATTTTTACATTTACTAGAAAAAAGCAAGCTGTTTCTGCTAGCAAGTTCTGACCTGGTTGTAGCATGTCAGGACTCCTGTAGCATAGATCGGCACTGTTGCCTTGGTCAAAATGCCGTTACCGGCAGTAGCATCTAAAAAAACATCAGCCGTTTACATAAACTACAATTGTCATTTTCATTGGGAGTGATGAGGATGGACAGGATTAGAAATTAGTTTATTAGAGGGACGGCGCATATAGGATGTTTTGGAGACAAGGTGAGGGAGACACATTGTGCAGAGGAGGGACATGCAGTATATTGGTAGAAGAATGCAGAGGATGGAGGTGCTGGGCAGGAGGAAAAGAGGAAGGTTTATTGATGTGGTGAAGGAAGATATGCAGGTAGTTGGGGTGAGAGAGGCAGATGTAGAGGACAGGGTAGTGTGCAGACGAGCGATCCGCTGTGGCGACCCCTAACGGGAGCAACCGAAAGGAGAAGAAGCTACATATGTCCATCCATCCTCTATTATGCTATCTGTCCATCCACCCATCCAGTACTTTTCTATCTATCTATTAATCTGTCTATCCAGCAATCAGTCGATCTATTCTTTAAACCATTAATCAGTCAATTGATCCATCTACCTCATCCATTCATCTCAGTTTGTCTCTCTGCCCATCCATCCATCTTTTACACCAACCCATCCAGCCCTTTTTTCTAATTGTCCAATTTTCCTTCCATCCATCCACCCATACATCATCTTTAACCTTGTCTAAAACATTGAGAACACATCATGTATTTTTACAGCTGCTAAAATTTCTTTTTACATTCCCTTCAGAGGAAACACAACCCATGAACGAAACAGTGTATAGCAGTAGTTGTATCTGGTTGCTCCTAAAGGCTACCATTTTCAGCTAATAAAAAGGAAAAACTGGCTACAAACCGGAATTCAACCACAAACATGTTTAAAAAAGCAGAACATTCATACACTTGATAAAAAACATGTAAAAATACATTAACACAGTATATCAATGCATGTATGTGTTCTTTCAACTGGTGACAGAAGGGTGTTATTTTTGGTAAAAGTAAACTCGCTTACCCACGTTCTCCTCGGACAACCGCAGGATTTCCTGGAACTGAGGTTTCACCTAAAGGATGACAGACAGAGAATTACAAAATGTGACTGAAAACCAACCAGCAACAAATATCCAATTGTAAATAAATAAAGTTTGACTCACCTTGGTGTTCGTAAAGGTTTTCCCAAAAGTCCTGCATAACCGCCAGAAGAATCTGGAGAATTCGTGCACGCAAGTGGTGGAGGCCACGTTGATGCGGCCAACAATCTCAATAAGCTGAGGAAGACTGTTAAAAAGACAGAGTCACACTCCAAAGATTACCCCACACACACACGCACACAGTCTAAAACCACCAAAGACTGAATACACAATCAGAAATCCACTAATTGTGACCTATCCATCCATCCATCCATCCATCCATCCATCCATCCTTCTTGACCAAAAAAAGGTCATACTAATATTTTATTGAACCACCTTTAGCACTGATTTTACTGTGGGATTGTTTGAATAAGCTTCTGCTATCCAATGTTTACCCAAAGATTCCCTATGGGGTTAAGGGATGGACTCTGTGGTGGCCAATCAATGTGCGAAAATGATGTTTCATGCCTCCTGAATCACTCTTTCACAATTTGAGTCCAATGAATCCTGGCACTGTCATCCTGGAATATGTCCGTGCCGTCAGGGAAGAAAAAAAATCCATTGATGGAATAATCTGGTATATTCAGGTAGTCAGCTAGTAGTTAAAAAGTAGAAGCTACTGCTCATCTGTGAGCAACCATATGGTTTCATGCCAAGGAAGAGTACTACAGATGCAATCTTTGCTTTGAGAATTTTGATGGAGAAGTATAGAGAAGACCAGAAGGAGTTACATTGTGTGTTTGTGGATTCAATTCTGGAGAATTGAAGAAAAGAGTTCAGGCAGGGTGGAGTGGGGGGGGGGGGGGGAATGGCAGAAATAATTTGGGATAGACGAGTTTTGGCAAGAGGGAAAGGGAAAGTTTTTGAATGTTGAGATGCTCATTCTTTTACCACATACTGTTACTGAAGCTAAACCTGACTAACTGCACCAACCCCAAATTTTATGCTTAGTTACATCCAAGTAGCAACATTTTTTGACCAGGTAGTCTGTCTGTCTGTCTGTCTGTCTGTCTGTGTCTGTGTTTAAGCAGTAAACATGGCTTGTTACTCATTATGCAAAACAAAGACTGAAATAATGTCAGGGATCAAAACAAAAAAAGGTTTTTGCTTTCTCTTGTTCTGTCTTGGTTACATACTGTCTCTCCACTTCATCTGTGCGTGAGCATTTGTGTGCGTGTGTGGGTGTGTGTAAGGTAACTCACAGCTGATTGACCACCCACAGTAGACTGTCCCACCCTGTGGTACCCTCATGTTGGAGCTGATGTTCATACAGCTGCAGAAGTGCACCGAGCTGCTCTCTGCTGCCCACAATCAAAGCCACGTCCTGCAGAGGGGATACAGGCCGCGGGAACCGGGTCACTGTGGAGTAACACACACACACGTTTACTTGACAATCACTTTATGTGAATTACAGGGCAATTTAATTGCACAATTAAACAAAAAAGTGTACAGGTGTGTGTGTTTACCCTCGATGGGAATGATATCACTCTGTAGTGTGGCTCGGCTGGTGAACGGTGCATTCTGAAGAACCACAGCAAACAGTGGAGGGATGAGAGACTGCAGTGCTGAAAGGAGCACATGCAGCTTATGTTCATCCAAACTGTGTTCATTCTGCTACAGAGAAAGAAAGAGAGAAAGAAAGAGAGAAAGAAAGAAAGAAAGAAAGAGAGAGAGAGAGAGAGAGAGAGAGAGAGAGAGAGAGAGAGAGAGAGAAAGAAAGAAAGAAAGAAAGAAAATCATAAACAGATATAGTCAGGAAAAAAGAACAGACAGAAAAAAAAGAAAAATTGTTGGAAAAGAAAAGAGAAAAAGAGAAAGATTAAGAAAAAAGTCAGGAAGTTAAAAACAGAACAGTAGAAAAATGGCATTGAAAGAAAGAGGAGGAGGAGAACAAGGAGGCAAAATTCAGTTCATTCTGCATAATAAACAAGTTTGCAGTCGTACAATAAGTGTGTGTGTGTGTGTGTGTGTGTGTGTGTGTGTGTAAGATTTGTTCTGACTTCTGAAAATAGCATGTTGAAATGTTTTGTGTTTAATTCTATCGGCACCAGTTAGAACCAGTGGAAAAGTTCCAATAAAACTATCGTATTTTCTGGACTATAAGCAGTTACTTTTTTCCTAGGTTTTGAACTATGCGGCTTATACAAAGGTGCAGCTATTCTGTGGATTTTTCTTGCACCTCTAACCGGAATTAGAATCAAAAATAAGATAGACGAAAAAAAATCAATGCAAAGAAAAATAGATTTTTCTAATTTTTCTTTAGCAGAAAGAACACGCACGATAAATTACTAACTGGTCATTATTTTTAAATCATCATGGAAACCCCACGAAGAAGTGACAAGTGGCGAGAAGTTTTTCACAAAAACCGTCCGCATGCGAAAAGTCCCCGTTTCTGATATCTGTCAGTGGATCCTAACAGCGTGGAGTGCTGGGAAAGAATCACCAACGGGTTCCGGGTTTTGCAGCTTCAGAGCGAACCTCACCGGAGGATGACAGTGACACGAAGAGCGGTAAATAAATAGTGAATATTTTCTCTTGCTTCTGTTCCGTTTTTATCAGCAAAGTGGCTGCCATGTTAAAGAGCAACATTTGGAAAGAATCTGTTCAGGTACATCCATGTACATTTTCAGTACAAAATCCTTCTGTACATGCAGTAAATATCTCATTTTTCAACATAGATATCTGCGGCTTATAGTCCGGTGCGGCTTGTATATCGTTTTATTTAATTTTTTTATTTTTTAAATAGTGCAGATGCAGCTTATATACAGATGCGCTCTTCGGTCGGAAAAATACGGTAATAAAAAAAAAAAATCACAGTAACTAAATAAACCGCTAAAAGATGAGTAACAGTGTTTCATGAAGGTGTGTGTGTGTGTGTGTGTGTGTGGTGGGTAACCTGGAGCAGCTTCTCGATACGATGGAGCAGTGAGGGGATGAGCTGAGACTGCAGGTTGCTGAGCTCTGTACTCCATGCGGCGAACGCGGGAATAAACACCTGATGCGTGGCACCGACTACCCTCTCCGACAGATCACCCAACGACAGGAGCATCATCTCAAAACCCTGTTACACAAACACACAATCACAGATTAAAAAAAAGACTTTCAGAGAAAAACACAGCACGCACGCACGCACGCACGCACGCACGCACGCACGCACACGCACGCACGCGCACGCACCTGGATGTATTTGTCTGGGTCGTCGATGTAACCCATGATGACACCAAGACTCTTGACAACCGCCTCTCGTACCATATCGGCTTTGTCCTCTGCTAACATCTGCTGTAGCATAGACAGCACGAGAGAGCTGCGGATCTCCTTCTACACACACACACACACACACACACACACACACACACACACACACACACACACACACACACACACACACA
>JAOTRA010000019.1:1373510-1383796 GCA_026260255.1 Pseudolaguvia tuberculata
ACACACACACACACACACACACACACACACACACACACACACACACACACACACACACACACACACACACAAAATCAACAAAAAAAATGGAGGTTTCTACTAAATTCATATTAGATAATATTATTATTATTACAGACTGACATGTTCATGCCTTTATTGTTCTTGACAACCAGACTTTTTGCTCTCGTCCCCCCTCCCCTCTCCTCCAACTGTCAATTTTGATTTGAAAAAATTCTTTGCTATTGGCCTTTTTTTGCCGTCTGTTATGCCACGCCCAATTTTTATAGGCAATTTATAGATCTGTTTACAAGACTGCTGTCCCAATCTACTATTAATCCTGAATTCTGGTAGAAGCTGGTGAAGGTGTATAAGTCACCACCCACCAGCTTTCCACAGCGCCGTCCTCTGCTCATTGTTGGAGTTAAAGGCTTTAGCGAATCGGTGTGACTCCAGCAGGCAGTCCAACAGTTTAAACAGCTGCTCTGAGGTCAGGTAGCGATACATCCCCTGATCCTGCGTCTCAACATGGACCTCAGCGTCCAGAACGTCTCTCTGCATGACAAACACATTTCTTGACAAGTGAATGAATGGGTCGAAATCTAAACCAGTGTGTCGCTGTGAAACAGGTCATACCTGCGCTGCTGCAAAATTTTCAGCATCCTCCTTCTTGCTTGTGGCTGGAAAGAAGACGATGTTGTCGATGGTTTGGATGAGCTCAAGCTGCACCACACACTTAATCAGCAGTGCAGCAAACAGCCTCTGTTCTTGGACCTCTGCAACACACACACACACGGCATTATTATAATGCACACACGCTGTGCACGCCTGCGGTCTGTTTTGGAAGCCCCGCCTACGGACATCACAGTCAGGAAATCCTATTTGGTGCCCAAATCCCACCTTTAATCCAGTCCAGGATTTTATTCAGTGAAAAAGGTTTACCTTGATTACCACGCCCAACCTGAAGCTTTATCTCAAATAAAGGAAACTCTTAAGTCAGTGGGGCAGTGCAGTGGGGGCTCAAATAGTTATGACATTAAGTTGATCAGGACACCAGGTAGAACCGGGTTCAGTCCCCATCAGTGCCCACTACTGTTGGGTCCTTGAGCAAGAAACTATCATAGCTGACCCAAACATTCCAACGTGGGATATGTGGGAATAAACATATACAGTTCTTATTCATGTTACAAATGAAATTGGAATTTATTTATTTATTAGATTGGGGTTTCATAAAAATAGTCATAATTTCTGTAATATTTGGAGTATTTTGATGGTGGTGGTGCTCAAATCAGGTGTTTCCTGGTCATCCAAATAAAAAGCGCCGTAACCCTTTCCACCGCCGCTGTAACAGGTTTTACACTCGCCTGATGACGAACTAAATTGACTTTGTCTCCGATTCTCCGCCAGTGCTTTCTCCATGCTGCTCACAGAGTGCTGGTCATCTGCTCTGGTCTGAATGTCCACAGACTTCTGGGACACAGAGTCCTGTAAATATCCCACACAACCCATTAATCCGTTTTACTGTCACTGCTGTAATCGCCAGGATCAAGTGTGGATTTCTGCATACCAGTTGTTTGTCCATGTCGGGATGAGTCACATGATCGCTGTCTGCACCGGCCGGCTTCCACGTCAGCAATCTGAAAGAAAGATGGAACACAAACGACTGACTCGTTCCTTCAAACACAATGGTGTTTACTCGCTTACTCGAGAAGAGCAAAAGGTGGAAACTCACGCATGCGGGATGGTGGTCTTAAAGATGTCCAGCATGCAGTTGCACGTCTTGTCCCAGGTCTCGGCCGTAAATTTCTCTCCGTTCAGAATCACCACGTTTTCCAAGCAGTTGGTTCCAGACCTGGCTAGCTGCTCGTTATCTGTAACCAATAACATTTATCAGTTGCTTAATGCTTCTGAAAGTGATTTCCGGAGACCCTGGAGTTCATGAGCCCCCAGAGATCCTAATGGTCTATTCCTTAGCAGAACCCCAGGACATGAGTATACAGGACATTATTAATAATTACACACTGTGATGTCACCCTATATGAGGATGGGTACGGCATTTTTACAGATGTTCTTAAACAGAGAAACATTGATCTCTTTTATACAACTAACTAATTAAGGGTTAAGGGTCTTTGTTCAGAGGCCCAACAGTGGCAACTGATTTGAGATGGGAATCAAAGAATTGAGTGTGTGTGGGTGGTTGGTCATATATTTCTGGCCCTGCAATGGACTGAAGACCATTCTAGTATGTACCCCTGCCTTTTATCCTGGAATAGGCTTTAGCAGACCCAGACCCAGAATTAGGGAATAAGCGGGCTAGAAGATGAATAAATGTGTGAAATCCTGTTTTAGACAGGCTGGTACCTGATGTGAATCTATACAAGGAAGTGGATCTCACCTTGCTGCACACACCAGTAAAGCTGAGAGAGGATGTTGTCCAGCAGAACATTGCTGAGAGACTCAAAGTACTGAGTGAAAACATCACAGATGGCGTAAAGTGCATGGTTGCAGGTCGTGGTCATCCATTCAGCTTTCTACACACACACACACACACACACACACACACACACACACACACACGTTAGTCTTTCAACGAGTTACGTTATTCTAAACAGAATAGACGAGTGGAGACTTGACCTCAGTCTGCTGCTCCGGGAGCTTCATATTGTCGAAAATTCTGAAGACGATCCGGAAGAGATCTTGCCACCAGTGTTTCTCGTATGTGTGGCCGTAAGTCTTCATCACCTCAAACATCACCGTTAGACCCCTGGAGCAGTTTTACAGTCGTTTAAACAGAGGCATGAGGGGCGATTTGGAATTGTCCTGTACCGATAATGTGATAAAATTGTTTGGTAGGTTGATCCGGATCTTTAATTCATAACTAACTAACTAACTAAATCGGAAAGATTCATTAACACTGGAGTTGCAAAACGTTTCTCTCTTTAATAGGGGGCAGGTCAGTCTAACAGAAAACCATATGGGCTGGAGCGAGTCACGGGGACTAGTGTGGACATTTTATGATATTTTTAAAAGTATTTATTTTTATGCCTTTGATTAGAATTTACTATTTTGAACCATTAAATATTTTTAATGTTCATATTTTGGGTCATTTAGTATAAAGGACTGGACCAGTAAAGACCTGAGCCGAAATCAGTTCGCTGGAGCACAGAGGTACAAAGAATTTGGTGCCCTAATAATAGAATATTAAAATAAACGACTAAAAGATTTCTTTCATTAAACAAAAAAAATAAATCATCTGTCGCTAATTTTTCTTTTTCGGCCATTTTGTGGTGTCTCAAGTTTTTTTTACTGGTTGGCGTGTGGTAGAAACTGATCAGCATGAAACGGGTTACACAGCGTTCTTGTGATGGGAGAATCTAACAAGTTATTAGTCTATCTTAACTATTAAGGGGTTTTGAACCGGCGCTATGATGTATTGGATTAAGGCTTTATGGCACAACATGGGTTCGATTCCGGCTGGATTGAGGCAAAAATATCTTTTTTAAAAAGTGGGATTTTAGTTAAAATGAAAACCTTTATTTTCGAGTCTAGAAATTAGTAAAAGATATATTATCAAACGATGTCTCAAATGAGGAGGCGGAGACCCAACATTTTAATCTACATACTCACCTGGTTCTGACGTCCAGCTTGCACCTGTTGATGATGCAGGAGAGCTCGAACAGGATGGGGAACCAGCCTCGTACCCACACCCTGTCCTCTGGGGCTACATTCATATCATCACTAGTGTAGTCTTTAAATGCCTGCCAGGAAAAAGCCTGATTACTACATCTTAAGCTTTTTTTCTCTATGTAATAAAAATCTGATCAGGTTCCAGTAGACAGTGACTTAAAAAAGGAGGATTACTTCTCAACATGGTAACCCTGCTGCCTTCACAGAGTATACACAAACATTCTGCATTTATTATAGAAATAAAGAGTTCCTGGAAACTGACCTGAGGCCTGTCGGAGACGTATTTGGCGCAGTGGCGGATCAGACGGATGGCCTCCATGCTGGTGTCAGGGAACGAGGCGTTGCAGGCGAACTCGGACAGACACTTAACGGCGTCCTGGAAGGAGTCGATGGTGGCGGGAAAGTGCTTCTCAAATACATTCGCTGTTAATAAGGAGAGACGGTAAATACAAACCCATCCACATGACAGACACTAAATTAATTATTTATTTATCCTTCTGTTTATCTATAGAAATATCCACTGATCTATATAAATACTCATTCATTCATCTGAATAAGTATGCAAAAATCAATCTATATATCCATACATTCACAAATCCATCCATCCATTTACCCATTCATTCACCCATCCATCCACCAATCTATTCGTTCACTCAACCCCACCCCCCACTGATCCATCCTTTGAGAGTGGTGAAGTCTGACATCTGTGTGCTGTTTTACGTACTGACTATATGTCCAGTGGTTTGGAAGGCGAGCTCAACAATGCTCTCGTCCTGATCCGAGGCTGCCAAGTGGAACACAGAGAAAATGTTCTTCCAGCCTGAGCGGATGTTCCCCGCCTGCGAGTTCACCATCTGAGCGATGCAGCGTACCACCATGTCTCTGATAGTGGGCGATCTGTGCGAGGTAAATAAAAAAGGAGTCAATAATAAACACGTGTGCACACGCACGCACGCACACACAGACACACACACTTATTCTTCAGTACTGAACTAATTTTGATTTGAGTGTGTGTGACTGCTTGCTTGCTGGGTTTAATAAGCAGCACACAACAGGTCTGTCTGACCGCTGATAAATCTTACCTAAAGATTCAAAGATTCTTCTTCTAATGCTCATGATTTCTATTGTTCAAAAACACATGTTATAGGTAGCAATGGAATCATTCTGCTTTCATGGCCATCCACTTATCATCCACTTCTCATCTATCCAGCCAGCTAGTCATTCAGACATTCATGTGTCTATCTATTTATTTATCCCTCCACACATCTATCCATGTAATTTATTATTTAATACATTTATCCATTCATTATCTAGCCATCCATTCGTCCATTTAATTATCAGAGCATTCATCTATATATTCAGGTATCCACCCATCTATAAAATAGTTCTTTTAAAAAATAAAGAGCAGATTGGTGTACAGTGTGTGTGTGTGTGTGTGTGGCAGAGGGCACATAAGGCACATAGATCACCTGTTTTTTTTCATTATGTGCTCAAACGGTCTCAAGAAATCCTTCTGAAATCTAAAATTGGCTAATTCTCCCTTCTCCAGAAACTTCATGGATAACTGCCTAAGTGAGTCCACAGCAAAGATGGCCACATCCTCGTTAGGATTACAGCCCACCTGAGTGAAAAACATCACAATTATAAAAAGCCTTAACCACCACAAGCATGTCAGGTTAGTGGATCTGAAGCTAATCGAATCTAACCTTGTTGAAATGATCTCCTATCACCTCCCAGATGCGGGACCACTGGAGTCGGATACGGCCCATGTTGTAGTAGGAAATCTCCACGATCTTCTGCAGGCTGAACATGCGTGGATGAGTGGGAGAGGCCAGCTCGTCCATAGACACGGCACACAGCCAACGCACAAAATCCACTGCAATAAAACAGAAACGTCTGGAAACCGTCTGACTCTGATGTCTTCTGGTACAATAAAATGTAGAACATCAGCAATTAAATGTGACTAAATCTTAGAAATATTCTCTACCAACAACATAACTGGGTTTAAAGTTTAAATAATCTACAAATACTATAAAAGGTCATGTCTATCTAAAAATCAGTAAATGGAAAACTTTATTCTTAATAAGCAAACCAGAAATGAAAAACCAGTTTTACACAGGGATTTTTCATTCATTCATTCATCCATTCATTCATCCGTCCATCTTCATCATACACACTTGCATTCACTCCTATGGGAAATTTGGATGTACATGCATTTGGACTGTGGGAGGAAACTAAAGTACCCGTAGAAAACCCATGCAAGCGCAGAGAGAACATACAACCTCTGCACTGAAAGACCCCCAGCCCAGGAATCAAACCCGAGACCATCTTGTTGTGAGGCAGCCATGTTCGATTAATAACCATTGCGCTCATTTTATTTCCTTTAATCGGTCAGTGTGAAAAGATTTCAGACACTTTCCTAAGCTGCGGGTTTTCCTCCGACGGTCGAAAAAAACCAAACATTAATAGGAACGCAGAACAACTTTTATTAAAAACTGAAATAAAGTGTAAACAATTTCGGTTGAAAAAAAAAAACTTATTGAATTGTGATGGAAGTTGGTGGCTTAGTGGTTAAGGTGTTGGACTAATACCAGAAAGACCGAGGTTCGATTCCCCAGCACCACCAAACCACCACTGTGGGCCTTAACCCCCAGTTTCTCAGTTTTAAGTCGCTCTGGATAAGCATTACTGCCAAATGCTGTAAACAAGTGTTTGTATGCTGAGATCGTACAGTGTTACATGGACATTACACAGCGTAAACTTGAACCTTTCTCCCTAATTCCACCCAATAATACTAATTGTTCAAACATGTCATTTTTTTTTAAGTATACAGCATTTACAACCATTCCTTGTTCATTGCTCACACACACGCGCGCACGCAAGATAGATAGATCATCAAATATATTTACTTACCGATTGCATTACCATCCAATCGAATGGACCCGGTAAATATCCTAAATAAATAAAGAAAGAAAAACAATAATAATGAAAATAAATCAGAAACGAGAGGTCAGGAATTTGTCCTAGTTTTATAAAGTCCATATAAAGTAAGCCGAGCACCGCGTACCTGTCCACTGCAACCACAACGCTTTGCGAGCTGGTCTCACCGATGGATTCTTGAATGCTTGCGATCTGTTTCCGATCTACAGTTCCACCAACTAAAAGATGTCAAGCAACAAATATTAGGAAATTAGGAATGTTGGCCGATGAATAGATCCATAGTTTATTGGGTCACTTGTGTTTTATGTTTTATATATCAGGAGTCATTTATATAGACTCATTGCCAATGTCAGTAGCGTATACGCAGATATATACCACCAATATATATGTTCAAATTTTACATCATTACGTTGGGATGTTTTTAATAAAATTTTATAGAAACATTTAATAGGCCTGCGATGGACTGACTACCTGTCCAAGGTGTACCCCTGCCTCTTGCCCTATGTGAGCTGGGATAGGACCCTGTGACCCCAAATTAATGAATATGCGGGTTAGAAGATAAATGAATGAATGAATGAATGAATGAAATAAGCACAACAATACAGGTGATCTTTAGTGTTTCTATTATAGCTTTGTAGAACAGGGAGTACTGACCGATCCCCAAGTACTCGTCTGGACTCTGCTCTTTGGTGCTAGTGATGAGACCTTCCTTGCCTCGAACTGTGCCAGATATATAGCGAGCTTTCACTCCTGTACCAATGAGCTGGGCCAGTTCCAACTGACTAATGCACTTCAGAATCTGCAGGGAAAATAATGCAAATAGATATAAACATATACAGACAAAACATTTAGACATCGGACCATGACATCCAAACAGTAATGTTGAGGCGAGGAGCGAGGAGGTCTGGGGTGCCCTTGGTGCAGGAAGGGGTCAAGGGTCTTGCTCAAGGAACCAACAGTAGCTGGCTGGCAGTGCTGGGGCTTGAACCCAGGTCTTTCTATGCAATTTAACGCCTTAACCATTTGAGCCACCCCTGCCCTTGGCTAAAGGGTCACCCAGAGAACAAGATCGGCAGACAGTGCTGAAGGAAGGGGTAGCTTAGTGTTTAAGGTGTTGGACTGATACCAGAAAGACTGGGGTTTGATTCCCAGCTCCACCTAGCAACTACTGTGGGCCATTGAGCAAGGCCCTTAAGCACTAATTGCTCAGTTGTACAAAAGCAATAAAACGTAAGTGGCTCTGGATAAGAGCGTATGCCAAAATATTGTAAATATAAATGTCCACCCAACGAGTTTTCTTTCATTGAAGTCAGAGGAAATAAATGCATTAGGTGGATTGATAAAAATAAGGGCTGTTTCTATGAAAGAGTATGAGTTTACCAACACACACACATTACTAGCGATTAAACAAGTCTATTTGGGCTACCAAACAGGACCATAGAATTATTGTAGATCCCCTCCTTAAATACCGTTTATTATAAAGTGCTTTAACCGAAATAATTTATAAGCATTATAATATTATTATTATTATTATTATCATTCATTAAGTCTCTTAGCTTCATGCAAACCTCACCTCATGCCACGAGTTTCCCAGGTAATTGCCATCAGTGTGAGCCACCATAATAAGAGTCTTGATGGTATCGATGTTCTTCTGCTTCATCTCTGTGATCCCGGAGCTGGCTGTGAGTAAGGTGAATCGAGCCAGAGCCTGAACGTACGCATCCCTCTCCAACTGTGAGTTTAATGACATGACATTTAAAGTGACCCGTTGCAAAACACTTGGATGGATTGTGAGCAAGAGAAGGTGTGGATTAGATGAGGAAACGTGCCTGGATGCAGAAGATACAGGCTATTCGGATGGCACAGCGGATACCTTCCAGACACAGAGATGCCACCTCGGTGTCGTCACAGTCCTGCAGACCCACACTGAAAGCTGCCAGAAATGGTGTCCAGGCCAGCTACAATGAAATTAAACATATAGTCATGTGATATTTTTGGTAGCTGTCCAGATGCTATTTCCTTGATCATTGGCGTCAATATATATATGCAGCACCTGACTGCTGATGCCAGATGTGAAGCTTATTTAATAACACAATCAACATGACTGATTCAGAGTATACAAAATATTTTAAAAAGCTACTTTCTTTCTTTGTGTGTGTCAATTTACACTATACTGCCAAAGGTTTGTGGTCACCTCAGCATCACTAACAAACAACTGCAAACATCTTCCAGATTTATTCCTATATAGCTCATGGATAAAGCACCAATCTTCTAGTAAGACTTTCCATACCAAAGTGGTATAGGGAGAGGGATGCACCTGCCATTCCAGTTCTTCTCAAAGGGGATCAATGGTGGTAAGATCAGGACCTTGTGTGGAACGCTGGTGATTTTTTTTTCACTCTAATAATAACCCAGTATGTGATAATGGAGTTTAGGGGTTTTATGCTCAGGGTCATTGTCAATCTGGAACAATGTTGAAGTCTCTTAGATCCACTGAAGGAATAATGTAATGCCACAACCTACAAGAAACATTCTAGACATCTGTGGGCTCCAAAAAAAATAAATAAATAAATAAATCGGGCAGTGTGAACTTGTTGCACATAAAATGCCAAGAAGCAAATAAGGTCTAAATCTGTTGCCAGAAAGTGTACTATCGGTTGGATCTGAAGCTGTCTACTGCGTTTTCTACCTTAAACATGGGTCTGACGTGCTCCAGGTGGGTGGCGCTGGTGAACGGGGCCTGAACGTGGCTCACTGCCTCCATCAGAGCCTTTGCGGTCTTGGCCATCTGCTCCATTTCCACGTTATACAGCAGGCGTCTCTGTTTCTCACTGGCCACGTCTGTTCAGATTTAATTCAATATGTTTAGTTAGGGTTTGATGATTTTTATTTTTTCATTTACTCTGTTATACTGACGGCTCTAATATCCGGTATTATAGTTCGGACCAGGTCGGGCACTTAACGCACTTTGTTTATTGGATTTGAGTGGCAATTCTTTAGTCTCTTTCATGGATATCTTCTTTCCAGCGATTTCGTTGTAGATGGATGACAAATAATCCTCGGGCAAATCTTTACTGTCGTTGATCCCTCTGTTCATCATGATGTATTGCTCTTTAGTCATTTTATTCTTCACCTGTATAGAAAAACAATTAACAGACTTTCAAAGTAAAAGTCACACATCAGTGTATAACCGTTTAATTCAGAATGAATCTTTGCCCGTAAAGGGAAATTGAATTAATCGTGTTGTTCCTGACCTGTGGACTATGAAGATCTGTTGTCAGCATGATGATTGAATAGGCAAGGACGTACGCGGTGTCTGCGCTCGCAAACAGGGTTTGACTGTAAGGGATAAGAAAGAAAGGAAGTAAGAGAGAAAGAAGGAAAATACACACATTACAATCTAGTAAAGAAGATTTGGTCCCTCTCATTAAAAAAAGTGGGTGTGGTCAATGATCCTGCCAATCAAATTAAAGCCGTGTGGTCTCTGTCAATTGAAAACAGAGGGTGTGGTGTTTGTTCCTGTCAATCAAATAAAGGAGGTTGTAATCCTTGTTCCTGTCAATCTAGCAAAGAGGGTGTGGCCTCTGTTCCTGTCAATCTAGCAAAGAGGGTGTGGCCTCTGTTCCTGTCAATCTAGCAAAGAGGGTGTGGCCTCTGTTCCT
>JAOTRA010000019.1:1452648-1462736 GCA_026260255.1 Pseudolaguvia tuberculata
ACACACACACACACACACACACACACACACACACACACACACACACACACACACACACACACACAAACACATACACATACTCACAGTCGGATTTCTGCATCCAAGTGAACAAAAATGTACATTTAACGTTGCCCTTAACATCACCAGTGTTTCTTACCACTTTGATCCTCGGTGGTCCCCGTTTGTTTGGGGGGGTTTTAAGGTCTACAGTTACCAATAGTTTAAAAAGCAACCTGAGACCAGTTACCACTTTGTTGATCTTTCCGAATAGAATTTTCAGGAGTATTAGATCTACATGATCTAATAGATCATAATACTTAGTTTGGGTCGCGTTGGGTGAAAGTGCTGCCAAACTCATTGGCTGCGGGACACGATTTCACTGATTTATAGTTCATATTTTGTCATCATATCTCACACAAACGCCTTTGAGTGACTAACTAGAGCGCCACATGCTGCTGGAACTGTAGTTGACTTTACTGTTTTGATTTCATCCTTTATCACCCAAGAATACATTCAACTTCTTTTTATGACTATTATTCGTGAAAACCGAGTCGGCTGCCGGAATTTTTCACTTTGTTGTAACATCGTAAATTTCAATCGAACGTTAACCTTCCAGACACTCTGACCCTGGTTTTAATTCAGACCTGTCGCTTAGGTTTTATTTCCAACGTTTCTGTGTGGAGTTTGCATGTTCTCCACTTATTTGTGTGGGTTTACTCTGTGTACTCTGGTTTCCTTAAACACTACAAAAACATGTATGTTAGATTCAGTGGTGAATCTAAATTGCCTATAGGAGTGAGCGGGAGTGTAATGGACTGGCAACTTGCACAGGGCCTAAACCTCTCTGGACTTTTCTCTTTCAGAGAGCTAGGTTAGCTCTTAGCTTAGCTACAAGCTAAAATCAGACCCTCTTAGCTAACAAATAAAAGCAAGTCCTCTTAGCTACAAGCTAAAGCATCTAAAAGCAGACCACCTAAGTTAAAAGCTACAACAGCTAAAACCAAACCCTCTTAGTTAAAAGGTTAATGGCCAAAAATAAACCCTCTAAACAAGCTAAAACAGCTAAAAGCAGAAACCCTTAACCAAAAGCTAAATTAGCTAAAAGCAGCCCCCCTTAACTAGCAGCTAAAAGCAGATCCCTTTATTTGGAGTGAACCCCTGGTATTTCTAACTGATGTGTTTCTAATGATCTGTATTCAGTGAGCACATCTCTGCAATGTAAGCCATTGAGTGATTTATAAACAAATAATCAGTGTTGGGCAAGCTACTTGAAAAAAATAGTGAGCTAAGCTATCAGTGACTCTATGTTAAATAAAGTTTCACCTATGTTTCACCTTTCTCCATTTCCCCTGAAAAGGCTATGCTAAAGCAAGACGGCTACAATTAATTTTATTTTATTTTATATTAGGCCAATATAATGTGGGAACAACATGTACATTAGATTTAATTGTAAAGTGCGTGTGTGTGTGTGTGTGTGTGTGTGTGTGTGTGTGTGTACGTATGTGTGTGGTTGTTCGTCTATGTGTGGCATTGCAATGGACTGGCGATAGGGTATACTCCTGCCTTCTGCCCTATGTGCACTGGGATAGGCTCCAGCAGACCCCTATGACTCTGAATTAAGGAGTAAGCAGGTTAGAAGATGAACGATTGAATGAATGATGTAATTGATACCTTTTCTATAGATATCCTGTTTACAATATACGCGGTGGCGTAGTGGATAGCTCAGTCGCCTCACAATAAGAAGGTCCCGGGTTCGAATCCCTGCGTGGAGTTTGCATGTTCTCCCTGCGCTTGCATGAGTTTCCTCCGGGTGCTCCGGTTTCCTCCCACAGTCCAAAAACATGCAGATTAGGTCGATTAGTGATTCTAAATTGCCCATAGGAGTGAATGTGTGTGTGAATGGTTGTTTGTCTATGTGTTGCCGTGAGATGGACTGGTGACCCGTCCAGTGTGTACCCCCACCTCTCGCCCTATGTGTGCTGGGATAGCCACTAGCAGTCCCCCGTGACCCCGTATTCAGGAATAAGCGGGTAAAAAGATGAATGAATATAATATAACATAAACATTTTTTTTAAAGCATGTTCCTTGGAGTTCAGAAGATCTTTTTAGGTATCAGAAGCTGTGCAATAGAGGTGTGAAGCTGTTCCAGATGACAGGTAGTCATTTATGGATAGTTATCACACATTTAACATTCTAGTATATCGCTATCACTCCGAGGCACCGATACAACAATCAAATCTACTCCGGGCTGTCCCGACACCTTTTAACGAATGGAGACACGATGTCTCGCTGCGCTCATCTAGATGAGACGGGATTTCAGTGAATCCCAGCGTTCGCCTGAAGACTCTTTTCTGCTGCAAACTTGATATTATCTCAAGAGCTCATCAAAACTGTGGTGTGAAATTTAATCCCCCATTTGCTTTGGTGTCTTTAGCATGACATGTTTGGGTTTTGCAGGCTGCAAGGGGATAGTCTTGCTCCAGCCGGTGCTGAAGAGGAACCAGAAACTCATGTCCCTGAGCAGGCCGTGCCTGAAGTGAAATGTGAGTGAGGAATTTGAATTCATCTTTTTCTATTTTTTTATAAACATTCCGAGTGGAACGCAATATTATTTACTTCAAAAGGATGAGCACTGCCTGTCCTTTGTCTTCGTCTTAAAGACATTCAAGCCCAAAGGGCGCTCAACTTGATCCAGTGGCATGTCAAGGTGTTTGTTCCAGCTCTGGCACCACAACATTTGCCATAGTGCCTGATTTGGAACAATTCTAAAGAGATGCCATGGGTGTCAGATCTTAAGTATCGCTACCTGAGCATAGGGGCTGTCTATAGTCAGTGTGGGTGGTAAAGAGCTGCTTAATGTGTGTTTCCTGGAACAGGTCCATTGCCTGGAGTGACAGAGCCCCTGACTGCAACCGAGCTGGAACTCCACAACGTTTCTCACGTGTCTGCACCGGTAAGGTATCCCGATGTGGATATAAATCACCCTCATATCTTTCACCCCCTGTTAACGTTTTCCCCGTCATCTCCATTGTACGTATGTTGCCACCGTGACAGATAGAACCATTTAATCACTCTTTCCTATAATGTTGATCCACCCGGATGGCTTTCTCTTTCACGGATAAATTAGCTCAGTAGAGTTTGTGGTGGGAGCGTTTGAGATCCATCACAGAGCCACATGCTGTCCACTTCAGACAGGAGCTGTAGAGTAAAAAAGCTGCGTACAAGTTATTACCGAGTTAACATGGAGCTCCCAGAGTTGAGGAGCAGCTTCTGTTCAATCCAACCTGTCAAAAACAACAAGTGGGCTCGACTCTCTTGATCTCTCTCCGCTAGCACGCCCGAGACCTCACGTCTTCTTAATTGGCTAGCCTTTGTTGCTATGGATTCCGTTCTTAACACTACACTCTCTCCCCTCATCATAAAGTGGTTATTTTCCTATCAGCAGCGACACCAAGGCTAGGCAGTGCCATAATTATAGCAGTCGGGTGCTGGAAAGTCTTAACAGCTTCTTTTTTTCTGCTTATGTGGTGTGCTAAGCAGATGGAAGAGGGCTCCAGACATGCTGGCAGCGGCGGGAGCATGAGGCCTCGAATCGTATCGTCTCGTCTAGCCTTGTGCTACCACACTCGTTCCGCTTACTCCACCCAAAGAACTGGCATTTCCTTAAAAAGCATGTCACAGGGTAAATAATGCCATGCAGCCAGGTTTAACACTGCACAGAGCCTCACACACAGATCCTCTTTCATATTCATACAAGGACAGGCTCTCGTATTTGTGGTTTAATCGAAAAGAGAGAGAAGATGGAGAAAGGAGGTCTTGGTTTCTACAGGTTATGTGGTGCCAGAGCAATCAGAGTAATTTCTTCCATATGGACAGGAATCCTAATCATTTCAGTTTAGTTTGCGATACTTTTCAGGGCTCGATTTGGTTGTCTTGCATGAAATAAGTTATAAAGCAAGCACAGTTTGTCTTTTTGAGTCAAATTTTTTTATTTTATTTGTCACATACATGGGGCGGCGTGGTGGTACAGTGGATAGCATGGTCGCCTCACAACGAGCAGGTCCCGGGTTCGAATCCTGTGGGTTTCCTCTGGGTACTCTACAGATTAGGTGGATTGGTGATTGTAAATTGTCCATAGCAGTGAATGTGTGTGTGAATGGTTGTTTGTCTATGTGTTGCCCTGAGATGGACTGGCGATCCGTCCAGGGTGTACCCCCGCCTCTCGCCCTTTGTGTGCCGGGATAGGCGCAGCAGACCCCTGTGACCCGGAATTTGGGAATAAGCGGGTAAGAAGATGAATGAATGAATGAATGAATGAATGAATGAATGAATATAAAACAGCATGACATTATAGACGAAGAGATTTTTTGTGTATTCGGGAGCAGCCGAAAGAAGAAGAAGAAGAAGAAGAAGAAGAAGAAGAAGAAGAAGAAGAAGAAGATGGTGGAAAACATTTTTAAGACTGCAAACCTCTATGCTACAACCACAACTGTACCACTCTTGAGCAGTTCAGAATCAATATTTATCTTAATATTAATATCATTCATTCTTACCCGCCTATTCCTTAAATCAGGGTCACGGGGGCCTGCGTGTGCCCAGCGAACATAGGGTAAACCCTGATCGGGTCGCCAGTCCTTCTCAGGGCAATACATCGACAAACAACCATTCACACACACATTCACTCCTATGGATAATTTACAATCACCAATCCACCTAATCTGCATGTTCTTGGACTGTGGGAGGAAACCGGAGTACCTGGAGGAAACCCACGCAAGCGCTGGGAGAACATGCAAATTCTGCACAGAAAGATCCCCGACCCTGGAACCGAACCTTTTTGTTGTGAGGCGAACGTGCTACAAAACTACGTCACCCCACCACCCTAATATTAATATAACATCAGAAAAACAGGAACAATTTAAATAAAATATTCAATATATTTAAATGTTAAGTTGGTGTTACTAGTCAGTGACTCTGGTGTGGAAGCGATGAATACTCTTTCCCAGGCTGATACAAGCTAGTTCAGTGTTAGCTGAATTCTCCTCATGATGTCTAACTTTCCCAGAAAAGATGATGTCTAATCTAAAGGTAATTTCTCCTCCTCTGTCAGCTATTATGGCCATAAAAAAACGAAATCAATCGTTTTGCTAGTCTGTGAAACAGTATCTCTACAATGTGTTTGGAGGATGGAAAAATGCTGATGTCGTGGTATGCCAACTAGTGGGCTTCGGGAGGCTGATTTTAAAATCTGATTTAGAGAAACAGCCTTTCATAGTATTAAACAAATAGCAATCCTACCACTACTGCTATAGTTAAAGTCACATGGGCAGCACTATTGATTCTGAAGGTAGATTAATATTAACCTAGACACATAGAAACTGAAATCTGATTGGACAAAAAAATGTAACATCCACATACACGTACTGGAAACCGTGCAGCCAGAGAAACACTAAGAAATGAATAGAATAAACTGTTGGGAATAAATGAATGGAACAAATATTAAGGTTGTACCTGTAGGCTAGCTTCTGATAGTGTTTAGTCCACCAGAGAAGGACTTACTGGTTCGAATGTCACACTTCTGGAATTAATGACTGCATAAATATAAAGTGATTAATGAAATGAAATATAAAGTGCAATTGTGCAGTTGTGCATGTACTAGTGTGTTCTGGTGAGTGTTTGTGTGTATGAGACCAGAAGAATCCTTGTATCAGGTGCTCTCCGGGTTGAGAGCCTGATTGGTCTGCGGGAATACTAACATATTAGTAGAGATGCACCGATAATGGTATCGATATCAGGACCGAAACTAAGCTCGTGTACTTGCAGTTGTACCTATAGAAACAGTCTGATGCCTTGTTTTGAAAACATTGACAGAACGTTTAATGAACAAAGACTCTGGCAGCAACGACAGGATGTCAGACTGCGAGGTGTGAAAACATATTTCAAATAAATGGTGACAACCCCTGCATGGCAGATCGTAAACTTGGTTCCAACAAAAATATCAAAAACGAGTAGTAATTCGAGGAAGAGGCATAGAGAAGTTTCAGCTAGCTGTAACAAAGTACTCTGCAAGCTACCCTGCAGAAAACTCCTGAAAATGGCAAGAGGTGTCATGAGCCCCATACAAAAAAATCCCACATCCCAAAAAAGGGCAGGCATCAGCCAGTAAAAAAAAACCCCAGCCTTTATAAAATAGTGCATCCCTAGTGCATCCTTACTTATTATTTTAACTGATCCTGCAGGGTGTTTTGTCTGTCAGCAGCAGGAATGTTGTGGAAAACAAAAACGTAATGCTTTTAATGAAGGTGTGTGTGCGTGTGTGTGTGAGAGAGAGAAAGATAGGCAGAGAGGCTTTACTCTTGGCCTTGCTAGCACAGTTAACAGCATTGATCATCATCGGTTTATATTATGGAGAGACCTCAGAGAGAAGCTCCAAGTTGTTAGGTTTGGATCAGGTTCTAATCCAAAGTCGACTGCTGTGCAGTGGTTTCTGTGTGTGTGTGTGTGTGTGTGTGTGTGTGTGTGTGTGTGTGTGTGTGTGTGTATGAGAGAGAGAAAGAGTGGGAGATGGGAATTTTGTGCACCTCAGCACTTTTTCCTTCACTTTAAGATGTATAACTCTCCAATAAGCACATAGAACAAGGTTTAAAAGCATGCATATATTTCCCAGATGATTGTTTCAGGTCTTTTCGTTTCATTGTTAATTGGCGTCGCTGCTAGTGTTCCTCATTAGCCGCTCGAGCCGCTCACTAACCGTAACGGCTGCCTTATTAGAAGAAGTTAAGTCTTCTTTATTTGTCATCTTACTGCTTCTTATTCCCGCATAAGAAGTTGGGGCCAAAGCACAGGATCAGCCCTGATATGAAGGTCCTGAAGCAGGCAGGGTTAAGGGCCTAACAAGGCCAACAAACAACTCCCATTTACATTTGGCACTTTTATTTCATCTGAGCAGTTAAAGATCAAATGGCCTTGCTACGGGGGGCCCAGAGGTGACAGCTTGGTGGTGCTGGAAACCGAACCCATGATCTTCCATTTATTAGTCCAACAACTTAACCATCGAGCGACTAAATCGAGTAATTACTTGAACCACCGCCCTAAAGCTCAACATCGTCCTCAAAAGCAACTTTTGCAGTGGTTTTGATTTGTATTACATCCCTACAAGCTCATGCGATTGAATTTAATTAATTCTCTCGAGTTTGAACTTGGGCGAAACTACTATAAAGTGACCTGAAGGAGAATAAATCATTTTTATTGAGAAGCAATAATCACAGGCGTTTAATCCAAAGTGCATCTTAACAAGACTGCTTTATTTATGAGGTCCAGATCTTATCCGTCTGGTTCCTCCTCAGCAGATTATATAAATTATTGTCCTTACACCTTTGTGACTGTATGGATGATATGATTGTATGTAATGTGACCTTCATTGGTTTAATCCTGTGAGGACGTTTAACACATCTTATATTGGAAAGGGTCTCCTTTCTTCTAAAGAACAGACCAGAAATGAGGTAACGGGCTGTTCTTTATAGATGGAGATTTAGACATCCGTATGTGGTTTTTTGGACCCAGTCCTCCTATAATTCTCCTATAACTCCACACTTCTTTGTAGGATATCCCCTGAACTGTGTCACATGACACATTTCACCATAATAATATTATCAATATCAGAATTGAAGAAGTCTGAAAAAGTTTGGGGTTCAGTCAGTGATCCAGTTTATCCCAAAGGTGTTCGGTTTAAATGGGTCAGAGGTGTTACTGGAAAGGAACAAGATAGAATCGAACCCAGATCACCGGAGGGCTGCAACTTTATACAACTTCGTTCATTATGACATAAGTGGCGCGTTAGTAGCACACAACAACCTCTCCAGGTCAAAATGGTGCTTTTCTTTTCAAATAGCCTGACTAACACATCACATGGACACCAAACCATGGTGTTAATGTACATTCATGTGGGCCAACATTAGGCTCCGCTACCGGTGCGCGAGAAAGCGGAATTGCGAAAAGAAGGCAGTTGTCTGTGCTAAAGCTAAAGCTATCGTCTGCTGCCTGGAAAATAAACCGGACTGCATCCAACTCCACCGAACTACCACCACTGGATGAGTTGACTGACTGCTTTGTTTGTGTTTTTTATAAAGACATGGTAGCATTCTGGACACCATCAAGCTAACATCCACACGGAACGGTGTTCTGGTGTCTGACCTGATGCTTCTCTTCATCGGTGGAGTTTGGGACTGTTAGATGCAGGCCGTTATATTTACCACAGAAATTCATTTATGGTTCTCGGTTACTTTTCTAGTAGTTGCTGTTTGTGTCTTTTGTATCTTGTTGTCACTTTATGTCCTGCACATGTTCTGTGTCTGCACTTATTTTGTCTTGTATATAATAGCGCCATGGACCCAGAGAAGCGTTATTTCATTTCACTGTTTACTGCACGGCCATATATGATTGCAATGGCAATTAAACAAATCAATAAAAATGCTCTCGTACGGCGCACCCAAGTCATTTTACACCCTAGGCAACTGCCTATGCCATTGGCCGGTCCTGGTCCACAACATGACATTTCATCCACTCTTCTCTTTACATTTACCTTCATCACCAATTCTCTTTCTGGCAGATGTGTAAGCACGCAAACATGCGTGCCCATGAATAACCACAGAGTCTCATTAATGCAACTCTCCATGTCCCATGAGCACAACATGTGTGTCAGGCGTCCACATAAAATAAAAAACTTCCTGTTAAAAGAAAAATGGAAAACAACAGCAAAGGATGTCTTCAATAGATGCAAGAAAACAATTGGGACAGAGGAATAAAATGTGCTGATGTGGTTCTGTGAGCTTCTCCTATAATTATAGCCACAATTTTCCTTTTAAAAGAAACGATGTGCATGGTGGTAATTGATTGTTTAAAAATGTGTTTTTGACTTTTCGGCTCGTTTTGCTCCACTAATCACGTCAGCATGGATACCAACGCGTGATTAATTTGGAGAGTACAGATGTCTGGAGAGTAGCTAAAAGAATAAATGTCTGCTAAACTTAAGACATTTGGTTATAAAAATAAAGACTAGCTATAAAAATGTAAAACAAAATAATCTTGTATAAATGAAAGTGTTTAAACAGAGAGACAGACATGGCATTTAAATATAAAGCAGTTGGGAAAGTGTTATGGAATAACCTCATTCATTCATTCATTCATTCATTCATTCGATTCATTCATCCATTCATTCCTCCATCAATTCATTCATCCATCCATTCATTCATCCATTCATTCATTCATCCATTCATTCATCCATCCATTCATTCATCCATTCATTCCTCCATCCATCCATTCATTCATTCATCCATCCATCCATTCATTCAATCATTCATTCATTCATCCATCCATTCATTCATCCATCCATCCATCCATCCATCCATCCATCCATTCATTCATTCATTCATTCATTCATTCATTCATCCATTCATTCATTCATTCATTCATTCATTCATTTATTCATTCATTCATTCATTCATTCATTCATTCATCTTCTTAACCGCTTATTCCCTAATTCGGGGTCACAGAGGTCTGCTGGTGCCTATCTCAGGGGGTAACCCTGCCTCTCCAGCAGACCCATGTGACCCTGAATGAGGACATAAGCGGGTAAGAAGATGAATGAATGAATGAATGGATGAATGAATGAATAAGTTGTTTATGGAAACAGGATATTTGTGTATAAAATTCTCACCTATTCCTGCTGATATTTTTCCTGGCGTGTGAAAATCTAAATTTTGATTTTTGTGAACAGCAACATTCCCGAAACAGCACTTTCCCTATATCCGATGCTCCCGTTAAGGATCACCAAAGTGAATCATCTGTCACCCGAATGTGAATACACACATTTCTTGAGTTTGATGGATGATCACACATGGTTTCCTCCTCTCACACTCATCCTGCCTTTTGTCTGTAATTAGATGGATTTGGAGAGCAGGAACGTGTTGCAGTATGTGAACCTACCTACATAAAACACACCCTACACAACTCGTAGGAATTGTGTGTGTGTGTGTGTGTGTGTGTGTGTGTGTGTGTGTGTGTGTGTGTGTGTGTGTGTGTGTGTGTGTGTG
>JAOTRA010000019.1:1480183-1490878 GCA_026260255.1 Pseudolaguvia tuberculata
ATACGTGTGTGTATAACAGAAAACTTGCTGTATTTTTAGGTTTATAGAATGTCAGTTTGTTCAGGTCTCTTGGTCATGCCTGTCAAAAGGACAGGATGGATCTCTGATGGAGGTATTTGTTTTCTCACTGAGTTCATGTGATCCTTCAGCATCCGTGTTCACTTTACGTTGTTCATCAAAACCCTTTAAAGCCTTACCAAAATGGCGTGACTTTAATACTATTTTACGATTTAATGTTCTCATTTGAAATTAACCTAGAAAACTGAAGGTTCTTTCTGAAGTTCTGTTCTTGTTGCTTTTTCATGCAGCTGAAATGTTGCGCTTTGTCCAGCTCATTCTTCTCTTCTGCAACTTGGAGAACGTCTTAGTGTTTTGTCTGCTAACAGACCTTAAACTGAATAGAAATTGCAATGTATTTTTATGGAAGTTCCAGAAAACAGTTTACTTCCTGATGCTAAAAGTTACTCTGCCTCCCATCTGGCTGCACAACCCAATTTAGACAATTTTTGTACCACAGCATATCCCATCGTGTGTTATTCCTTATCTCCTGCTTTAATCCTGACCTTGTCCAGGTGGAAAATTCTCATCAAACACTTCCAATAGTTTCATAATAAGACCAATTTTCAAACACATCTGAAAGAATGCTTTGCTGTGGGTCCAAGGAATAAAACCAGTGATATTGTAGGACTGGCCCCTGCAGACAAAAATGTCCTTTGATGTAGTCTCTGGTTATTTTTCTGCTTGACAGATCAGAGTAGATTTTGCGCTGAAGTGCTTTGATGCTTAGAGTAAATTGCACATCATCTTACAGTCCTGACCTGCACCTAAATGAACAATAATGTATAAACAATGTTGCAGAAGGGTGACCCCCAAATCTGCTGTCAAAACATTTGAGAATAGGTTTTACAGGGTTTTACAGGGTTTTAGTTCATTTTGCAGTAATAAACCTGACTGAATATTGTAACTATATTAGCGTGTTCTATAGAACATTTAGACTGTAAATTACACTAGTAAATGGATATGCTGCTCATTTTTTTTGCCTGTAAAATGGCAAGCGATTTTAGATGCAGCCATGTTTGTATAATAAATTTATGTACATAATACTTTTCTACTCCATGCACAGATGCCTTGGACTAGAATATAGAATCAAGGTTCAAAGTGTTTATTGCCATGTGTAAAGTAAACAGGTTTTCCTGTACAATGAAATTCTTGCTTTGCTGTCCACACCAAATGCCAAAAGTAGAGATGCAAAATTATTTAAAGGTAAGTAAGAAATAATGGGCATAAAATAAGAGTAAAGTCTTACATTTGAATGACGTGCAAATTTAGCAGAGATTGAATGAAACTGTGCAAAAGACACCCAAGATGTTGACCGTGTGCACCGCTAACACCGTTATTAATAACCAAATATTGTAATAGAACAGCAATAAATAACAGTAGTAGTGTAGTCAGTAGTGCAATAATCAGAGGGTGCGAGGGTGCACTCTGTTGTTACAGTGCAGACCGTAGTGCAATAATCAGAGGGTGCCAGGGTGCACTCTATTGTTACAGATTCCTGTCAGCTGTTGAGGAATCTGATGGCAGCTGGAAAGAAAGAGTTCCTCAGTCTGGTGGTGGTCCTGCACTTCACACTCCTGTACCTCCTGCCATATAGTCTTAAATGACATTAACATAAAGTTTAAGTTGTGTGAATCAGTTTCAGAAATAAACAGCTTTTATATACTCCGAATTATATGTTAGGAATTGTTTTTTGTATTTTGTGACTCGGTCTTTGAGGAGAGTTATAAATATTTGAAGTGGAGTCAATCCAATTTGGTTCTCTGTGACGCATCTGAACTTTAAAAACAGTAACAATCTTTGACCTTGACTCATTTTTCATCCAATGTTCCAGTGATGGTATGGTAAGGATTTTCATTTGGGTTTTTTTAATTGCCTGGGGGGGGCAAATAGTTTAAAACCTTCACACTCTAAGAAAGGCCTGGTTCTAGTTTTGTGGAGACTGTTGGTTAAGACCACACTTGGGGATATAATCAATCAGTACCACATTTGCCACGCCCATGAGAATGCATACTGGGACTGCCAACTGGGAAAGCATTGGCGTATCAACACCATGTGTTGAGTGGAGCAAGCATTGCCTTTGTTCCATGTCATATTCTGAGCTTAAAATGTATTGTTAGGTTTAGTTGCTGAGGTTTTTTACTTTTTTTTTTATTTCTCCGTACTCACTGGCAGACTTTTTAGATTAATGTTTCTACTTGGACAATATATCATTTTGTCACTTCGAAGTTTTCGAATCTTGTTTTTGGAAGAGCTTAGTTTTAACCGGTTATTCATCAGCTACTCCTTTTACCTTATAATTGCACATTTTTTATAGTTTGTATTTTTCATGATATAATAACAGTTTGTGCATTTTAGAGGATTAATCAATAACTGGAGGCAGAAAACTTTAGGTACTTTACTATCTGGTTCTGAGGGTCCGTATCTGATTCCTTTTTCTAATTCTGCTGCTGTGTAACTTTTAAGTACAAACATGAGCTTGTTTTTGTCTTCTTATTTTGTTGTTTTCCAATCAAGCAATTGACAACGAATTGCTAATAGCTTATCTTAAAATGAAAGTAAAATGCAAACACATTTACAAACTAATTTAAAAGAAGGAAATTAGAGAAAATGTCGATTAACTGGTGAGAATGTTCTTCTCACTGTCACAACACTACAGCTAACCATCTTGTTTTATGAAGATTTTGCTTCCTAGGTCAGCAAGTTGATTCTTTCAAGAGTTTATTTCTGTTGACAACTGAAAGGTGAGCTCCAAAAGCCATTTGTTTATCTACTGGCAAGCTTGTCACCTTTTTTTCTTTGCACTAGAAATGTGCACGTTGAAAAGGAAATTGTGTGGCAAAGACTCAACAGTATTAAAGTGAGTAATGCCGTTCCAATAGTTTACTTTCAGATTGCAATTTAAAGTCTAAAATGTAAAAACTTATCTTTGCATTATCGGAGTCTTCCGGAGTGTCAGGGCCCATTCTCCGCTCCCTGCAGTAGCCCAAAACAAACATTCCAGAGAAAACAGTTCCAGGCTCATAGAAATTTGGTTGTTGCCCCCAAGTCATTACAAGTCAGCATTGCTGTAGCTTCTTTGGCTCTGTTTACTTATTGTAAATCACAAGTGGCACTCATGCCTCTAGGTCAGATTTACTCAGTATTTGCTGACAAGCTAAGGTGAGTATTGAGTGAACACTGGTAGTGCCTATGAAGACGAGCATGTATGCAATTGAACTGAGCAACAACTTGTTTATGACTAAGACATTTTCCTGCTGTTTTACCATGTTTGTCATGCATATCATCTGGATAAATCTAAAGCTAATTTTATTACAAGTTCCATACAACTACCCCCATCGGACAGCCATGGCAACACTGCATCCTTTTACCATAGACGCTTTAGACAGTGCAACGTGGGAACTGAACACACAAAGCCCTTTTGGTAATACCACCTGGTCCTAAAGGCATCTAGATTATAAGCTTTAATCCAGGAATCGCTATTTCTTAAAGTTTATATGTTTCCTGTTTTCCAATGTAAAATGGGTGATTTTGGTTTATTTATTTTATGAGCCAGCATTATATTGATAAAAGTAGTAGGTTCTATTCCCAGCCTCAACAAACTAATACTGTTGGGCCCTTAAATGAGTCCTGTAATTCTCATCTGCTTATATAAATGAAAAATGGATAAATGCAATTGGAAAAGGACATCTGGCACAAATGTGCAAACGTGTAAACTGCTACACTGGATTTCCCCATTACAAAACCAAGTAAGACATTTCTTGGCTGAGACCTTTCTTGGCTTTCAGCTTGTCGAGGATCTTTCTTTTAGTTAATTAAAACTGTTAATACACAGGCACCTGCTCCACTGCTGCCATTCCAGTTATTTTTACACAGAGCTACGAGCCTGACAGTTACAGCTCTCCCCCCACAGTCAAAAATCAGCCAGACCAAACTTGCAAATTATGACTGGTATGTGCCAATTTTTTTTGTAGGCCCTGGAGTTCCATGTTTCTGCAATATCCTTGCAGTTCAGGACTAGCGGTGCAACCAGTTACCTTTTTAAGAAGCTAATATTTATATTTGTTTACTTATTAGAAATCTTTCTGACCTTGACATGGCCAATCAGTACTACTTTAAACAGCTCATCATGTTTCCTTCCCAAAGTAAACAAACAAAAGAAGGAAATAAATAAATGCTTTTATAGACACATTAAAGGAACCCTGGTGCGGCGTAACTGTTGCTGTATGCAAAAAGTACAAACATGTTTTAGTCTTTTCATAAATCTAGCAACTTTGCAGATGTGTTTAACTACCACCTTGTTTTCTCAGCAATGCTGTAGGGAGGTGGAGTGAGCTGAATGTTTGCAGAACACTAAAAAACCCCACTATGTCTGTCAGTAAATAGTTCTAGGGACATTCTCTTGCAGTGTTTGCTTTTGCCTCCTTAGAATTTCCTCCTCGTTTTGATGCCTGGTTGTAGAGCTTGTTCTTCACTACGGTAAAGCAATGCCCAAATTGCTGCATTGCAGCGCTTTGACTGCAGATACAGAGAGCATTTGAAGAGAGTGGGGGTGGAAAATGGAGTGCTTTATTGTAAAGATGCATTCATTACACACATTGCGTCATCACGGTTTTAGATTTTGGATGTGACCCTATTGTGGTGAATACTTTTAGACTTACTTAATCTGTCATCCGGCCCTGCCCTGGTTCTTAAATCCTATTTGTTAATTAAAAATATAGAATACATTTTGATGATCCAATTTTACTAGTGGACTTAAGTGGGAACTTGAACCAACCAGTGCAGGCAGCTGGAACTTGAATTACTTGTCCAATACTGAAGTCTCCGTACTATGACCTCTAAAAATAAGATTATGGGTCATTGACACTTCTCACCGTTCTTTTGATGCAATGAATGAAAGCGCTCTTATGGCGTGAGTGTCTCCACTACCCACAAGACTTTTACAAGAAAAATTCAAACCAAAAGTGCTGCCATCGCACTATGCAAAACATGTAGCTTAACAGTTTGCACACTCATAAGACAGCATGTGATTCTATTTATAGCACTATTAACGATTAATAAGATGTTGTCCAGATGTTTTCCTCTACTGTGTTTTCTGTTTAACCAGCTTGGTTGAAGAGAAGTGGTAGGAAAGTGTTTGGCCTCCAAAGGCATTGCAAACATGTTGGTGCCTGCAAGGCCGTTTTTTCACTACATTGGTGGTGTCAGTGGGGGTCACTACAGTGTGGGTTTCTATTCATTCTCCATGCAGTTTCTATCTGGGGAATGTGTAAGGCCCCTTCTTGTGGACAGGAATACAGCAGATTATTAGAGGTTTTGTTTCAGTCATCCAGGGGTGTAAGGTCCGCTTCTTGTAGAAAGGAATACAGCAAGTTTTTATCATATTAAATATAGGAATTTTGTGTGCCTGTCTGAGTTGCAGATGTGTGCGTAATGGTTTAGCACACTGACTGAGATGGTGCAAGCTAGCAGTTGTCAGGCTTTTTAATTCTAGAAGATTGATTTCACCACATTGGTGCTGCTGTCAAAGGCAAGAAATAAGAGAAGAGTGTTGAACCTGTCCTTCTGTTCTTGCCATAAGGACTTGTCAGTGTGGTGATGTGGAGCCAGCTGGCCCTTTTTTTTTTTTTTTTGGCCTCATTGGTGGAATAGGAATGATACGTCCGAGGAAATGAATACTTGCACACCAGAGGAAAATGACTAGCAAAGATGGAGAACCCAATGTAATAGCTGGGTGGCCTTGGTGGCCATAGTTCTGCATTAGACAAGTCTTTTTTTCCTGGATTTACTGATGGATATGTTTTTACTGTACCACAAGTCATTCCCTATTTATAATTTAAGAAGTGTAGTAGGCTCTGTATACCACACTTTCTGTACACAGCCTCTGGAACAGAAGGAAAGGTCTTACTCAAGAACCCCACAGTGGTGCACTTTGCTTGTGATGGGTCTTGAACTTTCTCGGTAATGCTGGGGCTTAAACCCATGTTTTTCAGGAGATGTGTATATTAAAGAAAAAGCTCTACATCCTATAGAGACCATGTATAGCAAAGTATGAAAGATTCTTAGGTGCAGTATCCCAACAGTGTTGCGAACTTAAACACTAAGTATTAGGTAACTGCTTCCGTTGGAAAAAATGTTTCTTTTCACACTTTACACATTTAAGATTGAACCTCTTCGTATTAAACATTTTCTTAATTATTTACTTCCACAAGCCTGCCTGTTCGAATGATCATGGTCGCAGCACTGTGAGTATTGAAGATTGTATGAAGGCTTGGAATTCCTTGACTGCTATTTAGCCAGATGAAGTACTTTTATTCATGTCTAGAAAAGCAAAACAGGACAAAAACTTGTCATGTAGCGAGGACCCAGACGTCAGTGGGGAATAGAGACCATGGGTCTGTCCCCAGATGCCTTCAAGCACATTGTTGCAACAAGTCAAGCTGCTTTGAGGCAATAACTGTTGTAAAAAGTAATACAAATAAAATTAAATTGAATTGAACTTAAGCCTGCCAGTGAATCATGTGGTTTGGTTGGAGAAGAATGGCAACAATGAAATTAATAATATAATTGTGATTGAGAGATCATAGCTTGTAGGAGGTAAAAGCTGACGATCAGTATGTATGGAAAACAGTGTGCCAGTTAAGCAATAACCATTTATTCTTCGTAAACGTAGCTTTGGGCTTCAATGGCCTTTTTGAGATTCAGACAGTAGAGTTAGATCTTTGGAGGGGATGGATGTGGTATTCAGTACATTCATACATTTGTTAATTAGAATGTGCCCAATGTTGGAACCGAGTGTTTCAGTGCTAGGGAGAAGACACTCGACCCTCTGCTCATACATATGCAAGCACATCTTGAGGAAGAAGTTTGGCTGAATGTCAGGAAGCTGATACAAAAGGTTGGAACTTAACAGGAGCCAGTGCTCGATGCCAGCTCAAAGTGGAACAGAGGGGCTCAGCCATGTTTACTAAGATCTAAAACGGCTCTCTAAAGCTCTGTTTGCATTTTATTCTCCAGCTCTGCTCGAGTGTACATACAAGTAGTCTTCACACTTTTTTCTCTTGGAACCTTCTTTCTCCTTGGTCTTTCACCAAACGGTAAAATTCAATGAATGTATACGAGACACGGTAATGTGGACTAATTGGATTATTAGAGGTTTTGTTTCAGTGGTCCAGGCCGTGTGGTCTTGGACGTCGTCTCGGAGATCCACTGGTTTTTTTCTATGGCTACATGTCATCACGTACATAAAATGGCATACAGCATACAACCGATTTCTTTCTAGAAAAGGTTTGCCTTGTTGAAACCAACCTGGCCATGATCAAACACTTGGTCTGAATGCACCCCATAGATGCTTAGATGCTTCTAGAGCGGATAGCTCTATGGGGGTAGGGGTTGATGGCAGTGTAGTCTTCCAAGTCCTTTACATACAGGCATTCCTCCTGTTTCTCAGGACTTTTGTTAAAGCAGTCTTTTCTTCTTTGGCCATTGTTTACTACCTTTTGTTTTTTCAAAGGCCCAGTTATCACTGAGGCGTTAGAAAAGCAGTTCCTCTGTCCTTTTACAGAATTTGCTTATTTTACTATTTATAAAATGACATGCCGCATACAGAACAACATAACTGCTGTTTTCTGATTCTGATTCAAATCTGTTACGCACGTCTCGAAATAAAAGTTCTTCTTGTGCCATTAAAACATGCTTTCACTTCTACACAGTGTGGTATTGCTGGAATTTGCACCTGTTGGACTGATGTGTGATCTTTTGTAGCCTTTTCAACCATGACTGCTCTACAGCTCTATTGGCATTCCACAATAGAACGTGATCTGCATGGTCAGCTGGTCATCTCTGTGGTCTATTTATAGATCACCTACCACCAAAATACCATTTTCCCTGTTTGAGTCTTTATTCCACTTGCTTGAAAAACAAAAACTGTTCTTAGGCATTTTTGTATTTTTGTTTAATTAAATTAAACTGAGTACTTATGTAGTGGAAAAAAAAGCAATTCTTCATAATTCATTCATTGTCTATACCCACTTAATTCAGGGTTATGGGGATCTGCTGAAGGTGTACACCCTGAACCATCACTGGTCCACACACACTCCTACGGGCAATTTAGAATCACCAATTAAACCTAATTTACCTGTTATAGGACTGTGGAAGGAAACCGGAGGACCTGGAGTAAACCCCCTCAAGCAAAGGGCGAGAACATGCAAATTCCTCTCCTGGGATTCGAATCCTTCTTGCTTTAAGAAAACAGTGCTACCACTAATCCACTGGGCTGCACTGCATAATTATTAAAATTGTTCTGTACATGTTTTTTGGACAGCACTGGTACACCTTCAGTGAGAAGAGGCAAACCATGCGAGAGTCACCAATGACTAGTTTCCTGCCATTCTCCCAGATTTCGAGGAGTCTTTAGGATGGGCTGGGATTCAATTTGCTCCATTTACCCAAGACCTTACATTACGTCATATGTTGTAATTAACAATAGCATGCTGTGGCACGGGGCGGCGCGGTGGCGTAGTGGATAGCACAGTCGCCTCACAACAAGAAGGTCCCGGGTTTGAATCAGTGTTCGAGTTTCCTCCGCATACTCCGTTTTCCTCCCACAGTCCAAAAACATGCAGATTGGGTGGATTGGTGAATCTAAATTGTCCATAGGAGTGAACGTGTGTGTGAATGGTTTTGTCTATCAGTTGCCCTGTGATGGACTGGCGACCCGTCCAGTGTGTACCCCCGACTCTCGCCCTATGTGTGCTGGGATAGGCGCAGCAGACCCCATAGCCCCGAATTCGGGAATAAGTGGGTAAGAAGATGAATGGGGTGGCACTCAGATGGGGATGGCTTTCTCCCCAGGAGTTTTTGGAAGGCTACAATCGCCTTTGGTTTGCTCATTAGGGACAAACTTTTACTTTTCACTTTTACTGCATTTTGTTGTAAAGCTTTGAGAAAATGACTGAAGGTGCCATACAAATAGAACTGAATTGAATAGAATAGCTACTATAGCTGAAATACAAACGTGTATAATGTTATTTTAACTTCTATAAATTTTGGATTATTATTGCGGTAGCGTAGTGGTTAGCACGCTTGACTCACAACAAGAAGGTACCGGGCTCGTTTCCCAGGCAGGGCTGCGGATCTTTTTGTGATGAGTTTGCATGTTCTCTATGCACTTGCATGGGTTTCCTCCAGGTACGCCGGTCTCCTCCCACAGTCCAGAAACATGTACATTAGGTTGATTTTGGTTATTCTAAATTGGCCATAGGAGTGAATGTGTGCAAGAGTGGTATTTTGTCTGTGGCCCTGTGATGGACTGGTGACATGTGCAGGGTGTACCCCTGCCTCTCATCCTATGTGTACTGGAATAAGCTCCAACAAACCCTGCGGCTTAACCGGGTAAGAGGATGAATGCAGATGAATGAATGAATGAATGAATGAGTGACTGACTATTATTCCTACGCAAATGAACTTATCATGCAGCCAAACCACCTTAGCATCTGCCGCTGCCCATAAATGCAAGTGTGAGTGGTCCAAACTGAATCTTTTGTAGTACAGGGGCCATTTTGCCCTTTTTTTTCTACTGCCCCTTCATAAACAGCCAGGTGTGAGCACTTGATAAAGAGGGGGGAAATGGAGACTGCTTGGCACCCCAAACCTTCTTGGTCTATCTGGATTTTCATAGTTTCTACAAAAGGTTGTGCTCGTAACGACTATTAATAACTGGTGAGGGCAATAAATCTGAAGTACTTCTTCCATTGTTCTTTAGTCAGTTGCTTGATGATGATAATTATTTCCTTGAATAGAAAAGTAGAATATGGGGCCAGATTAAAGCGATTCCAACCCTGAGTGCCAATCACGACTTGCTAGCTTCATGCTGCTTTCACTGCAGGAGCAGCCCAAAATTACCCATTAAAATAAGCCACAGCCAATCAGCCGTCTTTGCATTTCCCATGCTTGTGTTCCTCTTGAGAACTGAAGTATTTGCGTGCAGCACAGCCTTGTGTGCCTGTAGGTTTACTGTGCATTCACTTTAATCAAACTTTTATTTCAGCTGGCAGGGTGCACCAGGCACTTTCTTATTTAAAGCCTTTTATTACTCAAGCAATGCCACAAATTGAGCAGTTTTATTGGCTGCCATTTTGCTCTGACCTTATTTTAGGATGTAATTTTAATCTCACAGCAATAACTTAACCCATCAAATAACTACATATTTCAAATTACAACCGTGGCAAAATTCTTTGCCTCATAATAGTTCTTGTTGTTTTTGTTGTTGATGTATTCATTATGCCTCCACACCAGACTTGAACATGTTCCTTTGCTAACCCACCGGTGACATGCTTTATCGGATTATATCCGTCTGGGCATTTGGGATGTCGTAAAGCAGCCGTAGGATTTGGTCTTTTTTCCTTCATTTGAGGGTCTTAGAGGATTAAAAGTGGGCTTCCGGATATGCTGCATTGTTTGTCCAAGAGAAGATGGTGGAGCTTTCAAGGATCTGAGAGGTTAAAATGGTAACCCAGCAGGTGTAGCTAGAAGCCACGAACAGTGGAGAGTAAAACCTGTTCAACAAAGGAAGAGAAAAAATACATGCTCCTAACGCACATAAAGCTTTTATATTTATTTATATTTATATTTATATTT
>JAOTRA010000019.1:1498111-1508580 GCA_026260255.1 Pseudolaguvia tuberculata
GTGTGTGTGTGTGTGTGTGTGTGTGTGTGTGTGTGTGTGTGTGTGTGTGTGTGTGTGTGTGTGTGTGTGTGTCTTGGCTCTTTGATTTCTGTTCGTATTTCTTCATATCAATTCAGTTAAGTCCCCCCCCCTCGTGTACACCGTTGCTTTCCCTTTATTTTATTTTCTGCACCCTCTCTCACACACACTTTCCCTCCACCCTTCAACCCACCCCCTCTTTTTTTCTAGCGCTTTCTCCCTCTGTAATACTCAGGTTACGGTGGCCGGAGTTTGCAGACATCTCCAGTGTGCCCCCCTCTCCTCCTCTCCCTTGTGTCCTTGTTCCTGCCTCCTGCCTGGGAAGAGCCACCCAACGACCTCTCTGATTGGACCTGCCGGTTTGTCTTGACGCGGCTCTAGCGGTGCGAGCCTAGAGGACGTGTTTCAACAGATGGTTAGGGTTTGTTGTGTGTCATCACTTCGAAGAAAGCATTAGCAGAGGAAGGTTGTCCTCCGGGAGCTGTGTGGTCCCCACTTGCAGCAGCGCAGCTTCGGGGGAAAGCGCATACTGAGGACGTGAGCAATCCGCTTCATCTGCAGCGCTGGACTTTTTCCGCTGTGTGGCAGGTACTTGTTTTTTGGTTTTTTTCATGATTGTTAGTGAATTTCTCAGTTTTTTCTAGTCACACTTAACGTTCTGCCAGTTTAGTTAATAAATTATTCATCTCGATTTGCCACACATTTTCAATGTATTTGGGAATTAATTGGAAATTCCACACTGCTGCCTTACTCTAAACTCAGGATGGTCTGTCAATTCGGAAGCACTTAGATGAATTCCAAGAGCAGTAATCCTGCTCATCAGTCATTTCAACTTTGTCGTCTTTTAACAAATGTTGAAAAGCTTCCGGACTGACTGTCAAAGCAAAGACAGGCAAGAAGAGGGGGGAAAGGGGCGTGAGGAATTTGTGCTTTGCTTCAGTTATTTATCTCCACCGAGTTGCAGACACAGTTGAGCATCTAGCGAGGCTATGCAGCGGCTAGTATTATTTACGTTTGTTGCCGTGGGCCATGTGTAGCCGAGATTGTTTAATGAAAACAAGCAGGTGCCCCGTAGTTAAGGCATAAAAGCATAAAGTGCCGGCAAACGACTTAAGGTTTATATGTAGTAAGTAGACCTGCATTTATCACGCACGCACGCACACACACACGCACACATTGCTAAATGTAACTGACAAAACCACAAATGCAAGGTCAGGAAGTTCAGCGTGAGTCAGTTCATTACTAATGATCAGCATAGCACAGCAAGTGGATGTGAATTTAGGAGCTGCGAAGTTTATTGCAGTTGCCTAAAACGACCGCAGTTATTTTTTTTTTTTTACAGCAATTTATTTGACGTCTTAATTGCAAACAATTGAGTAATAATTGCATACCAGTTTGTTTTTTAAAGGGCTTCTGTTGAAAGAGAAAACTGAGAGAAAATCCTAAGCAAAAAACCAGAGGGTTTTTCTTTTCTCATTCTTTTCTCTGCACTCAAACAAAACATTTCTCTTTATTTCTATTTTGCTTTTGTTTTTTACTTCCAATCCCCTAGACATTGCTGACACCCCTTTATTGGACCTACGTTTTTATTTGTCCATGGTCTTTGATAACTGCTAATCCAAATGCCAGCTTGCCTGCGAAACGAGATATGACCAGTAATTTCTTCACCGATCCATAAACGGTGCTGCATGCAGCTGTTGCACTTGATTTGCAACTCCCAAGTCGGCTTGTGCCAATGCAAATATTAGCCCTCTAGACGGTTATGCGGCATGAAAGTTTGCCTCCAGATTGGAGGCACATTCCGAGTAAGAGGTTTTGAAAGCGTGCATCGTGTCTTTATGATGAACCCCTCAGATACACTCTTTATATCATGCTCCCAAGTTCCCTTTTTGACGTTCTCTTCTTTCCATCTATTGATGTAAAGCAAACGCAGGAGCAGTGTCGATTTCTTTCTCGTTTGGGTATAGTAAGCGGCAGTTTGCAGACCGCTCCACTGCATCCGTCAAATTATTCTGTCAAAAAAAAAAAAAAAGACGGTGAACAGTCTGCGCTGCTGTTGCTGTTCGCTTTGTGTAAATTGCCGTGCGGTTTTATTTATGCAAGATTTAGCAGACCTGAGGGTGATTTTTGAAGTTGGCCTGAATCTAATTAACTGCTCTCGTTTGATGATCCTTTCTGCTTTGTGTTAGTCACTTTCTCCGAGGCTGAAGGCTGCGCCTGTCTGTGTGTTATATGGAAATGATTTGAAAAGTTATATTCATTTCTAAGTCAAAAGCCCTCTGTTTTTGCCTTAAAACAGTCCGTATGACGAAGTAAGAAACAATGAAAACTCGATTTTGGCAATTTTTGATGTTCTTTTTAGCCAAAGTGGAATTTTTATTGCTCCCACATAAACCACATAAATTTTAAAAGTGGGAAAAGTCATGATGATCCCTTGAAAGTTGTTTGGTTTGTTCCTGTTCTTGTATTCAGACATATTGCTTATAAACATTTTTCCTGTTCTGCATTAATCCGATTTGCCACATGCGAGTCCATGATGATTGGTTTAATTCCCTGCTTGCTACCATTTGGGTTTGGCCAGGCAGACCCTTGAGGCTGGTGGCTAACTACAGTTTCTGAGATTTTTTTTGATATTTACTGCAAAAGAATCACAATTTTTCTGTAATAAAACATTAAAGCTTAAGCACTGAAGATTCTTTTTCCTGCTCACACCACGCTCTAGAGTGGCTGTTTCTCTGCACTTAAAAACAGCATAAAACTGGAAGCGATCCTTTTTTTTCCAGGAAAAAGGCAGTCAACGTTTTACAGCTGTAATGTCAACAACTGTAATTGCCGATGCACAGTTTCCTCTTTCTCTTTCTTCTGTGTTACTGTAAGGCTATTGAGGTCAAGTCACGTTTCCAATTCCATAGCCTAAATTTTCATCTTGGCTTTGGTGGGAAATGAAAAGCAGAAAGACCTGTGTTAAAGCCCCCAACACCTCAAAATCTGCCACTTTTGGGGCCTTGAACCTTAAACCCTTTCTGCTCCAGGGCCGCTGTATCATTGCTGACACGGCTCTCTGACCTCTACTTTTTATTAAGTTTGGATATGCTGAAAACAGTTCACTGCGCTGTAACAAATAAAAGCATTTCCGCACAAGCCGTGTTCCCTCCACTGGCCGCACAAGCCGTGTTCCCTCCACTGGCTCCCATGAGTTGCATGCATCAGATTCAAAACACTGATACTTGCCTACACAGCCAAAAACAGAACCTCATTACCCTACCTCCAAGCACTCATCACTCCTCGCATAGCCACACGCTCTCTCGGATCCACAACCACTGCTCAGCTTGTACAACCATCCCCTACGCCTCAAGGTCGGTCTGTCTAAAAACCGTTCTGGCAGCAAGATGGTGGATTGAACTTCCCATCAATGTCAGAACAGCAGAGTTACTGGTTGTCCTTTTAAGACACATCTCTTTCTTAAATACCCAGCAAATATGTAATCCACTGTTTTTGTGGTGTTGCGCTTTTTGTGATGTATTGAACTGTTCTACAATGCCACTCAAAGCACTTTTGTATGTCGCACTGGACAAGAGTGTCTGATAAATGCTGAAAATGTAAATTTATATGATTATACAGTATATCGGGAAACATGAGTAACGGGACCAATAAAGAACTTCCCATTTTGTGTGGGAAATATTTTTCTGAAGCAGCCAATAGAATTCCCATATTCGTAGTAGAGAACGGCGGACTACTGCGTAGCCTCAAAGGTATAGCCCAAGCCAAAGGACTAACAATTTAGTCTTAAAGCCTGCAAGCCAAGCAACATTCTCCCCACTACATCACCTCTGTGGTGCAATAATCCGACAATCTGGTTTAGATTTGAAAAGGAAAAAGAGCCCCACATGAGTCATGTGCAATTAAGTGGCCGTCAAGACTGATCGGAACAAGAGCCGTTCAAAAGGTGACTCCGCCGGGGTGCTGGCACATTCAGACTCTGCTCCTCCTTCAGGGAGATAATGGAGAACAATTTGATTGGTGGGGAAAAAGAACTGAATGGACATTGAGTAAACACTTAAATCTTCTAAGAAAAGGCAGCATGAGACATTCTAGCTGCTTATACTTCCCATAGTCATTTAGCAGGGGTAGTTCTTCTTTTGGATCAGAATTTACATTTCTTCTTTTGGATCCGTCTTCTGTGCCACATTGTCTACTTACTGAAACTTTAAATACATGGGGGTTGTAGCTGTGTACTTGTCAGTGTACATGAAACAACAAAGAAGCCTTAATAGTAGTTATAAATAATATATTTAACGGTGCTTAAACTGTCGGAGATGCAAGAGGAAGAAGATCTACATAGACTCCATACACAATGTGATGGTATACCCCTAAACCAGGGGGCTGGTGTCCTGCAGAGTTTAACTTCAACCTCCCTCACGCACACGTTTTAAGTCTACCTAGCAATATCTTGAGTCGGTTTAGATGTTCTTAGTTTGTAGTTCTTTTTGTTTATAAAGCCCATTTTAAAACAGTCCAAGATGTTTTATTAGGGTTGAACTCTGCAGGTCCTCCTGGTCTCAGTTTGCCCACCACTTCTCCAAAGGTTGGCATGCAATAACCTTCCCTTATACTTTTCTCCTTGTTTGGCAAATGGTCTAAGAATGTGGCAATCAGAAAGTTAGCAAAAACATTCTTTGTAAAATAATGTAACTCTTCTTGACTATTTCTAATTTTTTTCTGTTTACATATGGTTTCCAGGGTGATGGGAGTGAGCTCAGTCTGCAATCAGACTTCTGTAATCACCTAGTCATATTTATTTATCTCTCTATCTATCTAGTTAGTTAAAATAAATAACGTTTGCAAGATGTTAGCTTAGACTAAATGCTATTTAGCACTCTCTAAGCAAAAGCAGAGGAAAAAACCTGTAAAGGTTTCTTTTGAGAGTTAAATGAATAGTTGCAGAAAAATAGACTCGCTGAGATTTCAGCCAAGTGGGATCAGCGGTATTTATGCATGGCATGCTAGCAGACTTTGCACTCCACATCTCATATTTGCTCTTTTGGCACCAGCACAATAAATGTGCATGAATATTTGGACGCCTGGTCCTTTCCAATGAATCATATGATTGAAAAGTTTGACTCGTCCATTTTGGCTGGATGACGTAGATTTGAAATAAAGTTGCTGGAACGCACATTAGACGCAGAGACTTAATTCAATTACAAAAATTGCGATTACATGCTTCATGAAAGCTTTGCACATTTATACCATTTGAGGTGGAAAGAAGGACCAATCTGGATCCAAATTATAGGCTCCGTCTCTCACTCACTCTTTCCTTTCTCGCCCCATTTTGCTCTTACACTCTTTATTTTTCTTTCTTTTTTGGTTTCTCTCTCTTTGTTTATACATGTGTGAGAATACAGAGACAGGTTGAAAATCATACCGCTTGAAACGACAGTCATCTTTACCGCTACACGTTTCAGTAAAAGCGCCAACGTGTGACAGACGAGCTCTGGGCCGGTGGACCACTCTGTCCAGGGCTTTCCTTGCATTTCCCATGACTTCTGTATGCACACATTCCACATTGGCTGAGCGGAGCGTTTTGTAGAGAAGCAGAAGCTCCACGGCTGGAGGCTACTCAACAGGGTGCCTAGTGGAATTCCAGCCACCTCCTAAATGCCCCAGAGTAGTTTGCAAATTCTTTTTTTGGGGGGGGGGTACTTTTTCAACACGATTGAGCTGCAATGTGTGTTAAGTCAACATTTACAGAATAAAGAGGTTTGATTTGTTCAAGTCTTAAAAGCCTTACATGCTCCCCTCTGTACCGGGCCACATATTGCTGGGACACTCGGCCTTTATATAATTTGTACTTTTGGCTGGAAACATGGTTAAAAGTGGAGACAGGAGGAAAGTTTAAATCGGAGTTATAACCATGTCTATAGTGTAATGAAAATAAGTATGATAACGGAATGTATCCTAAATTATAGCAGGTCTCATATTAGTCTCATATCAGACTCTAGCACTCTTCAGTTGTCGGACCCAGTGTTTGTTCTGTATATATTTGAAATTGAATCCCAATTCAATTAGGCCTGCTTATTACAGTAGCAACCCTGATCCATTTTCCCTTCATAAACATGTGGTTTGGGGTTGTTATTCCAAGTTTTACGCTGCATTCATTCAACCCAAAGTTTCAATAACACAAACCACTTAGACTAGCGTGACGTGTTAACAAAGCCTTTATTTTCCCGGTACGGCGTCAAGCAATTCTCTGGAACAAGTAGCCTGGGAGGCATGTTCATTAATGGGCTTGCATGGGTCATTGTGTGTAAACTGATTAAGTGGAGTCTTTAGGCTCAGTCATCAGTGTAAGTAACGAGTCTTTAAGGCTTTATAAAGCTCTGAAGATGTAAATATCTTTAATTTAGTTCCATCCAAAGCATTATGCCGGCACGTTTTTTTAATTTATTCTGTTCAGTAAAAACGAGAGAGATCTTTAGCTCAGTCAGTCATTATTTTAGTAGCCACTTATGTAGTTTTGTAATAAACTAATTTCTAATCCTGTCCATCCTCATCACTCCAGCTCTTCCTCCTGTTTAAGGCATTCTTCAGAATGATTTTTCAAAAGCTATATTTTCTGTTCGGTGTCATGGTGCAATAGGTTAAGGTGCCAGCACCCACATGTGTTGTTGTTCACTCTGGCAACCCAGGTTGGGTCCTTTCTGGTCCCAGCTCCATATTCTCCCATTTCATTCCTTTTGTCCTATTAATAAAGGCAAAAAATGACTACAAAATAAATGTTAAAATGCTCTAATTCGATCATAAACAAATTAAACTGTTGCCAATAAAGCGACGTTTCCATTTATATTACTTTTAAAAATGTTCAAGCCTCATCGTCCAATCAAACATTCCACTCACTTTAAGGCAAAGGTGTCCATTCTCGGTCCTGGAAGGTTGAGATGTCCTAGCTCCAATCCTAATCAAACACACCTGAACTAATCAAGGTGTTTACTAGATAAACATGAAACAGGTCAGTATGTTGAGACAAATTAGATCTAAACTTTTTAGGACACCCGGACCTCCAGAACAGTGTGTGGCCACCCCTGCATAAGACATTATCATCACATGATCTGTTAAAGCACAGCATGCCTTTTTAATGCACATACGGAAATGTATGGGGTTCTATTATACTTTGGGCATTTTCATCTTGCTGTTATGTTTAGTCATTTATGCACAGCGTGGCATTTACAGACAGATTTTTTTTTTTTTTTTGACCAAAATATGCATAAAAAAGGTTGGAAACGGATATAAAATGGTTAATCCTGCTAAAACCCTTCAGCAAGAGAAAGTGTGCATGTATTTTTATTTATTTTTTAATAGACAAAATGCAAACTTTTTTTCTCGTCACTCTCAAAATACCCCATAAAAATGTAACTGCGCCTGTTTTTCTGTTATTTGTCATACACTTCTGATCAAAGGCTAAATCATTTGACAGAGACTCTCTGCTGGTTTCATTAATTTTCCCTACTTTCTTGTTTCAGGGACTGCTTTTCTGTACTTTTTTATGAACTTAGTGCTTATAAAAACGTAGCTTTCTGGAACCCTTTATACATGGCCCAACTCAACCTCCTGCCTGAGCGAATGAGCAGTGAAAAAGCCCTGTTTGAGCAGCACCAGTTCCAACCTGAAAAGGGAAAAAAAAAAATCTTCAGTACATGTTTGCCCGATTTGAACAGGTTTATACCTGGCAACCTAATTCTGTTGAAGTGCATCTTAAATAGCTATGTAAGTAGCTGAAAAATGCAGGAGGCGGCTGTTAAACGCCACTTGGCCTGTTGCACTGCACTGCACTGCATGTGGCCTGGACTTGTAGACCTCCGTGACAGGAAAGCTCAATTTATAATTTTGTGCAACTTAATCAGTGCACAAAGGGCATCAGGCATTTTTCTTCTTATCTTTTTTTTTACATTTCAGTGATTTAATGAGTGATCACCAGAATTTTTTTTCCAATCTGACTGCTACACCCTGTAGCTATTTATTTTTAGTCAAGTAGAATTTGGTCATTATTCAAATTTCTTTAGGTGGGAAACTTTAAATACTTTATTATCTGATTTTTGACTCTGGGAGTCAGGATCCGAATTTCAGAACTAATTCCTTATCTACAATTTTTCCTAATACATCTGCTGAAAAATACATGTTTAGAGTTTCTGTATGACTGTATCAAGCATGCCTTGCAATGTGTGCTGGGACAGGCTTCAGAAGATCCCCAGGACCATGAATTAGGAATAATGTATTTCCCGCTTGTGACTAGAGATTGAGGTGTAAGGTTTTTGACTGCTCAACAAACGTTTCTAGGTGTGATTTCCAGGAAATTTGGCTCTGTGATGGACTGCCCCCTGCTTTTCCCTCTAGGAGCTGGGATAGGCTCAACTGAACTTGAACTTGAACTAGGGAATAAGTGGATAAAGAATAAATGAACGAAAGAATGAATGATGTCAAGGATCAGCATGTAGCCATCAGTGGGCCCCTGAGCAAGGTCTTGTACCCTCATGTGCTAAGATGGATGAAACTACTAATTGTAAGAACTATATTCTATAAATGCATTTTAGACAAGTGTGTATTAACTATTTGAAGAAGAGATGATTAGGTGTCCAGATTGGGAATAACTGGGTTTATGAATGAATGAATGAATGAATGAATCTTTAATCCAATCTTAAGCAAATGTGTAGAAGTATGGTATTGGATATGTTGTGCATTAGGGAAAACAAGGGTCGATTGTGAGGAATTAGTGTTTAATAGCAGGAAAATGCTCTGGTAATTATGGCTCACATGCAGCCATTTGGATGCCCACTGGTGGTTCCAGCAGTAAACATGACCAAGATGCTCCTCTATCTGCTGCTGCTACTTGGGTTTACTCTGATTAAATAATGTTTTGGTGGGATTTCTGGCAATGTGGCGGTTTGTCCATTTGCTGTTAACTATCGGCTCATACCTTAGATGAAAGGCTCTAATCTTCAGTGCTTTTTACCCAGATCTTTAAGTCTTGACTTGATTAGTTGACTTGTCCAAAAGACTGGCACTTTTATCAGCGTATTGAAATGTTACCCCTGAAACCAAAGCAGCCTCTTGTGTGTTTTTAATAATTTCCCTCTTAGTACATTCCTTTAGAGACACACTTGTATTTCCCAGCAGACCACCTGGTGCCACGCTAAGCAGGACTTTAAAGCTTCATAGTGGAATAGAATTAATTTGATTAAATCGCATATTTATAAGCATTTATAATTAATGAAAAAGCCCCTGCCAGGTCAGTCAGACACAAAGCTCTGTCTGTTTCACACAGAACCTAGTTTTTAGTTTTCTCCATAGTTTGCCCAGTACCATTTCTTATAAACCACATAATCAATGGAATCTAATCCTTTGTCGGCTCCATGCTTTCCTTGCTGTTTAATGTAATTAGTAATCGCGTTGAGCTTTGGGTTAAATATAGTCTGGTTTTAACATTATTTGACTCTGCAGGAAACCAGTGGTTTGTTTAACATTTTATTTTAATATTCCAGGCTTTCTGTGGGTTTTTGTGGTATTGTTCATGGGTTACAGAAAGTTAGACATCTCTGCACTAGGTATGCCGAGATATTTTTCTTTCTCATGTGCCATCTTGGAATGTATTATTCTCCATATTGATTATTCATTCTATTTACTGTACCAAACTATTCCAAAAATGCCGCATTAAAGAATAAAATGAACTGAACATTTGCTTCATTTTTACAAATCATCTGTTTTGCTTTTTGTTGCCAACTTTAATTTGCTGATTTGGCACAAACCTTTCTTGAGTGTGGGCCTTAACAGCGGTCGTCTTTGATTGGTTAGTGGCAGATCCATGACTCTGAAGTAGTAATCTATGAGTCTCAGTGGTATAAATACTTGAGAATATAATCTTGGTCCATCGCATGCTTGATGATTCAGCTAAGTAGAAAGGTGATGACACTCTCTCTGTCTCTCCTGAAAACTCGCACGTCAGACAGGCAACACAACAGTATTAATATGAATGTGTGTAAAAGATCTGCATGAAACACTATAAATCTATTTCTGAGTTACAGAACTAATAAAAGATCACTATCAAAGCCTACCTACGCTGGAGGATTGTGTCAAAGCGGCAAACAAAAGGTTTCTTTAGACCGAATTGAGCCTTAAAAATAATCAAGACTTCCCGTATTGTTTAGGCTTCCAATTTCTATATAGCTACTGCTAGGACAGGGTTTTGGGCTTTATTTAGTTTTGTGTGCGTGCAGAAGACTCCTTTGCTATTACATAATTATCCAAGTAAAGTAAGGGCTTCGTTTCTTCCTTTAAACAAAATGTCCAAATGACTAGGTTGCTCTGCAGAGGTGTGTGGTCATTAGTGAAAGTGTGTGTGTGTGTGTGTGTGTGTGTGTGTGTGTGTGTGTGTGTGTGTGTGTGTGTGTGTGTGTGTGTGT
>JAOTRA010000019.1:1510025-1543456 GCA_026260255.1 Pseudolaguvia tuberculata
TGTGTGTGTGTGTGTGTGTGTGTGTGTGTGTGTGTGTGTGTGTGTGTGTGTGTGTGTGTGTGTGTGTGTGTGGCATGCTCTTGACGGTGATTAGTCAAGTGAACCAAGAACAAAGTGAAACCACTTCAGTGGGCAGACGCATTCCTCCTCTCACCACGCAATCAGCAATTAGACCCAAAAAAAGCCATTCGCAGAAGAGCTCTGCTTTGGAACGTTGGGTACATTTTGGCTGGGTTTGTTCAAGGCCAGTGTGCTTCACAAACCCTATTTTCTTTTTTGTTGCTGGTTTAGATCATGTCTGATCTACAGTGGTCACAGAACCATTCTGAATTTGACTGATTTCTTGCCCGTACTTTTAAGCTTATTTTATGAATTTAACAGTTTGATTCTTTTATATGCTTTCGGATCGACCATAGCAACATGGTGCTACTGGGTCTATGTGGACAGAGCACTTGTTGACAGAGGCTGTGTGTGCTTGTGGTGTGTTCTGGCCTCATGCCTGCTTGGCATGGTGGGTTTTTTCACACAGTGTGCTGCTCAGTGTGCGCGTTCTTCTCCGCCAGATTCTAGGCCCATTACAAAAATGTTTGCGAAACCTAAACCGCACTGTGCTTTGCTTCTGTGGCTCTGCCAGCCACCATGCTCCTGTTGGGAATAATCACTATACAGATGCATGCCCTTAATTCCCCATTAAACACACAAACATATACACACTCCCTTTTGCGTACCTTTATTCCCTAGATAACAACTTCAGTATTTTTACTTGCTCTAGGTGTATCTGTACATGTTCGTTATTACAATCAACATTGAATTTACAGATTGCAGAAAGTAGCAGCCAGACTGGGATGAATAACAGGATTAAATGGTGTAATTTGGTCAGAATTTGCAAATGATCCTGATGCAAGTTTCTGCTGGCAGGCAGTCGACAAAAAAGGAACTGTGTTGCACAAAAGGATTTTTGACAGATGAAGTGAAAACTCCAGGTTTTCAATTTGTTGCATCAGTCTGGCCAAAGCCAAAGAGGGGAAAAAAGGGGGACTGTTCTACAACTGCTCCAAGTAGGTGATGAAAGAGGGATTTTCCTTACGGTAATTAGGGGAACTCTGAGCTGTTACATTTACATGTACTTTCTGGACAATCCCAATACACTGTAGCTTAATAATAGCTGTTTTGATGCATTGTACAACAGACTCTATTTGGGCTGCTGAAGATACGAAAGAAAATAACCTTAATTATTGTGAAAGAATGTCACCAGGTCTTACCAATGGTTTGATTACTGATTGTAGTTTTATATCTTTAGTTTATGTGCGCAGCCAGTTTGATGGTGCAGACTAGTTACGTCAGTTTCTTTTTTTGGGGGTGTGTAAATTTTGCTACGCCTTCAAAAATGATTGTATTTGGAAAAAATGTTCCCCTATAAGGACACACCTTGTGATTTTCTTCTCAGCTGTTACTGTAGTGAACCCTGATGCATTACATACTTTACTCTGGGGGCTTATCATTGTAGCTGCTGCATCATCATCATCATCTCAGATGGCTCCTGCCAAGACTGTATGCTATTGTCTATAAATCTGCATAGCCAAAAACAGCTGCATTGCTGAGCAGAAGGCTTTATTATTGGGTGTAATTTTTTTATACTGAGAAAGCAGGAAGAAGGGAATACATTATCATGGAAATAATGATTGTGGTGAAATACCCTCAGTCTGTATTTTCCATTAATCTGAAAATTATTCTCCTTTTCACCCAGGGGCTCTTTTTGGCAGCGGTGCATCAGGCTGAAAGCTGGCACAGTGGCCTTTTTGTTTTTCTCCGTTGAACCTTCAGGACTATTTTCTTTCCTTACTTTATCCCCAATTATATTTCCTGAGCTTAGCTCCAATTAATATGGTAGAGGCTAATTTTGCAGGCCGTATGGTGTAATTCTATAAAACAATAGCAGGTGAAGTCACGCTAATTTTGATGCTTGTCCGAGGCTCAAAAAGGAGGATTTACAAACACGTTTTAGGCAAAACAACATTAATCTATATGGCATAGTACATCACAGTTTGCACTATTGTCTGATATCTTTTGCTGGTTTTTTTTCAGAACTCTGTGCTGGTTTGTCACCCATTCATGAACCCCACTATTTGATTCTGGCTTTTAGAGCAGCACAGGTTTCCACAGGATTCCTGACTGGCATATTCATTACAGCCTTAAGAGTATTTGTGCACTTTAGCTCTGGCCCCAGACGAGCACAGCCACCCGGCGGCATCCACCAACCCGTGTAGCCGCTGACTTGTTCAAGAACAAAATATTACTTGTTTGTCGGGCTCCTTTAAATCTTTGGCACCTAGTTGCACTTACACTGCAGCACAATTGCAGCTGCCAGGTTCTTCAGCAGGACGTTTCATCAATTAACCTGAACGTTAAAATAGCTTGCATGCCAGTCCTGTGCGCTTTTGGCAGTCGTGGGCTGTCCATTGCTTTTCTACTGGTCATGGAAAAACAGTGAGTTGGACAAGTGTACTTGCCTTAAAGCTGTAAGGTGGCCAAGCACCTAGCTGGTCAGTCGAGGACTTCTGTTAGAAGATGCCTAAGTGGAGCCGCTGACCATTAGCAGACACTTATTTTGAACAATGGCAGTAGATAAAAACCAGACGTAACTCCTGACCTTTGGAAAAAGTGCTAGCAATTTTCTAAAGTTGCACTTTGCTGCTTTTAATCACTTTTAAATTGTAGAGTGCTGTTGAGTCTGTTGATGTGCTAACGAGTTGGTTGAGCATTAATCAAACAACCATTAAAAGTAGGTAAAGTATGTTTCTACTTATTTGTTTACAAGGATTGTTACTGTTCTAGCTCTCGCAGTTCCTCAGCTTTGGTTAGCATCTCTTGTAGTTGATGTTATTTATATGTAACCTTATGCATTCAAGCTTTAGTGGTACCATGATGCTGAGCATCAACTTTCTTTGTCAGCTAAAGCTTTGATCCTGAATCCATGGATGAGCGCAGCTTGACTTAGTAGTTAGCACTGATGCCTCACAGCAAGAAAGTTCCAGCTTCGATTCTCAGACAAGAGTTTTTGTCTAGAATTTGCATGTTCACCCTGTGCTTGTGCAGGTTTACTCTGGGCACTCCTGTTTCCTCCCCCCAGTCTAAAAATGTGTACGCTAGGTTGATTTGGTGATTTATAAATTGCCCATAGGAGTGATTGTGTGACCCGGTAATCGGCTGGGCACTCAACCAGGGTGTACTCCTCCTGCCTTTCGCCCTTCAGAGAGCTAGGATAGACTCCAGCAAACCCATGTGACCCTGAATTGGGGACTAAGCAGATTTAGATGACTGGATGAATGAATCAATATCTGTGGATATCTCAGGCTACTAATGTTACTTATATATATATTTCTATAGACTATATACAGTATAATAAATTTTTAAATAAATGCTTTATAATAACCATCAAACTGGTTTTTAGCATTGATGACATTTATTTTGAAGTACAAGAAACATGACACGATCAGACATGGTCACTTTGCTTAAGCTCTCTATCCCAGAATATCTTGAATGGACACTGCACACTAGTAAAAGCCAAGTCACTTTCTTTGTACTTGTACCCACCTGCTAATCTAGCTTCATGGTACAGGGCACTGGTGTCTGAACCGTGCTTCAAGGCACTAGGGGTTTGTCCAACTAGCACCCGTGTTTGTGCAGGTCTTGTCTGACTGGTCCTCAAACTGCCTGGTCCTAATCTACACTTTCCAAAAAATTCACTACCAAACTCCTGTTCAGTGTTATAACATACGTGTTATAAGAGTGAGCTTAGTGAGCTATGTTATTGGGCAGTTAGACGTCCGTTGACTGAAAAGTCGGCTGCATATTTCTTTTGTTCCGAATTTGCTTTAGCTCATCGATTCCAGACAAAGATCAGGCAATCTAGTGCCTCTAGAGATACATACAGTAATGAGATTCATAGATGTGCGTGTCAGTCATGTGCACTTTATTCATGCCATATTTGTTAATCTAATTAGGATAGAATAAATACATTTTATAAATATATGTAATTAGTTTGGAAGGCTATTCTGTGTCCTAAGGCGCAAAAACTTCTTGCATGGCAAAACGCAGAGATGTGTAGCGTCCCCCACCCCCTCATCACCCACAAACACTCCCCCCTCGCCCACAGTGAAAAGCTTAATGTAGCGGAACCTCCACCACCCAGGCCTCCCTCTCTTTAACTCTCCAGGGACCCTCATTCCCCACCAGTCATGCCGCAGGGGTCATCAACCACGGTTCATGATTGACATTTCAAAACTAAACTCTGATTGGCTTCAGGCAATGGTCACAAGCCAATGAGAGATCTTCCAAGAGTGTATCTTGATGAGATAGTCAGAGACTGAGAGAAATAGCAAGTGGTGAGCTGTGGTGAGAGAATACTGGTTTGTCAGCACATACAGGAAGCAAATATATAGCCCTCAGGTCTCTCCGGTTTTGGATTGTGTGCATGAGGTTGAGGAAAAAGAAAGTTAAGTGGGCAGGAAAAGCACTTTGCATGTGGGATTTAAAAGATTGTCAGGTTTTGACTTGTTTATTTTCTAACCACCAGTAGCAGTTTTTTTTTTTTTTTTAGGATACACTGCTGAAAAGTGATGACCTTTGGGTGACATATTTGTTGATCCCAATTATTATTAGCCATAGTGTCAAGTTAATCTTCTTCAAACAAGCTTCTGCAAATGATTCACACAAAAACCCACAAATGACTGTACAACAATCAGTCTAAGGTCTTTTCTGTTTTTCTTGGCCAAAGTATGATTTGCCGTTGCAACTGTTTTCTAGAGAATTTCACGTGCATACAAGTTGTAACATGCTATTTCGTTCTTTCTTTCAGATTTGGGTGTAAAACTCTCCAGAGCACAGCAGCGTCATCCAAGCTGTCATGAAGCCTGCGTGTCTGTTGTTGGTCTTGGTGTTTGCTCTGGCCACTCCAAAATCCTGCTCATCCTCCACCACACGGAGCCAGAGCCTCCGGGGCCGAGTGCAGCGAGATCGCCGCAACATACGGCCCAACATCATCCTCATCATGACTGATGACCAGGATGTAGAACTGGGTAAGCATGCATCCTCTCAATCATTCATTCTTTCATTCATTCATCTTCTAACATGCTCATTCCCTAATTTGGTGTCACCGGGTTCTGCTCGACTCTATGCCAGCACACATATGGTGAAAGGCAGGCGTACACCCTGGACACCAGTCTATCGCAGGCGCCCTGGCTAGCTTTCAGAGAGCTGGGATAGGCTTGACCCCAAACTATAGAATAAGCTGGTATAGAAGATGAATGAATGAAATTCAATTATTTTTGAAACTATCTGAATGTTGTTTTTATGTATAAGTACTTTTTAATTTGTCAGAAGGTCCTAAACCCTCGACTACTCAAATATATAATAAATAAAGGCTGAGGTCATCCTCCAAAGGCTAGAAATGTGAATGTAGTCCACGCTAACCGTGGATATAAAAAGGATATCTTCCATCTCACACTCGGTTGTGTATGTAATTAAATGCCCCACTAAGCTACAGCACTTTTACACTGTGGTCATGTACAGCTTCGTGTTGCTTCTAATAAATTTGCATCGTAAGTTTGCTTTATGTAAATCAAAGCAGATTTTTAATATGGTATCAATTTAGAAAAAGGATAAACAGTTCCATCTAAATGAACACTAATGTTATGGAGCCATAACTTTATATACATTTATAGACAGCATGTTTTTACTGCTTTGTCCGCTCACGTCATAAACACTTGTTTCTATGTGAGTTCTCCTTTGCAAACGTGAGCCAGCCAGGAAAAACTGATTTAGCGTTCACTGTTGGTGATTTTAGCCAGCGTGACTTAGCATTTGAGTCATTCTTTTGGTTTATGCCAAGACAACTGCAGTTTGTCAGACACAAGCTGGAAACCTTTTACTGGGAAACAGTGATCACTTTGACCATTGGCCACTTTGACTCAGCATGACTCAGTGTGTTGCCTTTCCAGTCATCCTGGTTTCTACCCTTTCAGCTAGAAACGGTGAAGTGATAACTCTGTGGTAAAGGTGTCAGACTGCTAGACAGGAGCTGTCACTACTGGCCTCCTGAGCAAACCTCTTGACCTTCGTTTGTGAGTAAATGAAGCAGTGTGCCAAATGCCAGAGATGTAAATGGGTTTCTTTACTGAGAGCCTTTTCTTGTTCTTGGTGTTTTTATATGCTCTTATAAAAATCTGAATCCATAGTCCTTTGTTCTGCTTCTTTAAGGCTCATTGCAAGTGATGAACAAGACTCGCAGAATTATGGAAGAAGGTGGCACGTCGTTTACAAATGCCTTTGTTACGACGCCCATGTGCTGCCCATCACGTTCATCTATGCTGACAGGAAAGTACGTCCACAACCACAACACGTACACCAACAACGAGAATTGTTCCTCTCCTTCCTGGCAGGCACAGCACGAACCCCGTTCTTTTGCTGTCTACCTCAACAACACAGGCTACCGGACAGGTATTAACGTCATATATAGTTCTGTTTATCAGACTGTCCATATTTTGCATCAACTCTAAACCTGATTGATCCTAATTGTGTAAAGTTACTCACTGACTTTCAAATTCTCATTCTTTCCACTCAACCTTTCGAAAAATGTATAAAACTGTCAAAGATGGTAGCCGACGTTGGTCTGCACGCAGGGTTTAACTGCACACTGCTGGCGTCCTGCCCAGCTCATAGGAGAACTGTTTAAATTTGGCTTAAAAACTGTAATGTAAGCAGAGCGATCTTGGAGATCATTTAAAATGGCAGCATTAAATAAAGACAGTCTATTCGTTTAAACCTGTAAAATGTATAAAACTCTTAATCTAGTCAATAGCAAAAAGTACACGCTAATGATAGTTTTGTTGTTTGATGGCTTGCGTCTCGATTCTTCACAGCTTTCTTCGGGAAATACCTCAACGAGTACAACGGCAGCTACATACCTCCTGGGTGGCGCGAGTGGGTGGGACTGATCAAAAATTCCCGCTTCTATAATTACACAGTCTGTCGGAACGGCTACAAGGAGAAGCATGGTGCAGACTATGCGAAGGTATGTGCCTGCTACTTTCAGTTCAGAGCCTGGTCGCAGCCATGTTGCAGGGCTTGCTAATCTCATCACTCCCGTTGTTTTTAACTTCATGCTCAATTGTAAGGTCTGTTCTCAGCTAATTGCAAGGTTGGTTTGCTCGTAATCCCATGTTGATCTAAACTCCTTGGAATCTTATTAAATTAAAGGGAATGTTTTGAGCTGGAGCGGCATCTTCTCTTTAGTGCCCTGTGTTATCAAACAACAAGTTTTCCAGCAAGCTGTGGAGTGGAAATGGCCCTGGGGCAACTACCTTTTGTGATCTTAATAGCTATGGATGTTGTTTGGATTTACTCCAACATATGTAACTAATGCAATACAGATGAAATAAAGAGGTAAACCTGTGATGGACTGGTGAACTAGTGTTTACCCCCTTCTCTCACCCTATGTGCACTAGGATAGGCTCCAGCAGACCCCTTGACCCTGAATTAGAGAATAAGCAGTGTAGAAGATAAATGAATGAATAAAGTAGTAAACTAAAAGGTATGAATCGAGAACAATGCCAGATAAATTATTTCACAAAAGTCTTTAGTAGTAGTAAGTTTTTGGGGTTTTTTTTCTTAGTGTGGAATTCAAGCTGAGGTTTCTTGGTTTTAACTTTATGAGCATGTCTGACTGGTAAATAAATGTTTAGCCTGGTGTTCTGAAGGCAAGGACTTTCCTGTTTATGTAGACCAAGGTGTTAAGTTACCCTCAAGCTGTGAGGTGGCTAAGGCCGGACGTTCATGTACTGTGCTCTGGAGAACACTCTGTGGCTTCGTGGTTTAGAGAAACATTTTTTCTTTCGATCGGTTCCAGCGTAGATGTCCAGACTTCGCAATAGCAGCTGGATTATTGCGTCTCACAGCTTCACGTTGAGAGTCACTGAAAAGCCTAAAAGGTTTCGTGCTCGTCAGGAGTTTTGGATAAACTACTGCTCAGCTGCAATTTGTCAAAACTGAATATAGTTTTACAGATAAACTTTTCCTGCCTGATAAGAAATGAGTACATATACATAAATTAGTTTGACATGCTAATATCTGGTGAATTGGTTGGATGGCTTTCCAAGATTGATGAGTCAGTCCTAAGGTTCGCACGGCCTCTAGACAAACCAAATGATATTTATGTCTGGTTTACATCCTTCCTGAAACCCATTACTCAAGCCTAATTCATCGGAGAAATCCAGAAACGTCAGACATTAATCTCACACGGATGATGTACACGACTTGTTTGTGTAAAAATAATAATACTGGCCCCACAGGGCTACTGCAACTGAACCAAAATCTGTAAAATACTTAGGTGTTCTGGATCAGGAAAAGCTTTTGGGTAGCATTTTTTTTTTTACATATCGCATCTCAGCAGGTTTGGGATCAGAATGCAGGATCAGCTATAATACAGCACCCCTACAGCAATAAAGGTTAAGGGTCTGGCTTATGGACCCAACAGTGATCTTCGGTGGTGGTGGTGGTGGTGGTGGTGGTGGTGGTGGGGAGGCTTGAACTTGGGTCTTCCTGGTCTCTTGATCAACAACTCAATGCCTTAGTTATTTGATCCTTTTAAAAATGTTTGTTTGAGGGAAAAATATGAAGCTCACTCATTTGTAGCAGAACTAATGCAAGGACTAAACCATAAGGTTCCCCTCTTTGACATTCCGGTGTTAGTTGTTTCTTTTTTAATCTATACAGTGTATTTTTATTTTTCCAGGACTACTTCACAGATCTGATCACCAACGACAGCATCAACTTCTTCCGTACGTCAAAGCGCATATACCCACACCGGCCGGTTATGATGGTGATCAGTCACGCGGCACCTCACGGTCCAGAAGATTCGGCGCCCCAGTATGCAGAATTCTTCCCCAACGCCTCCCAGCACATGTGAGTCATTCTAGGACAACCTGTTACCAAACACCAGTGAACCCTGAGACTCCTGACTCCTGTATGCGTGTCCAGTCTCCTGGCTGTAGTTTTGTTGAGTCTCAATATTATTAATGTTTCATAGATTTTTATGGTGAATCATGTACAAGAATGTGTGTTTTCTAAAACATTTAAAAAAAAAAAAAAAAAAAAAGCCCCAATAGTGTGGCACTGAATAACTCTCATGTAAATTCTAATATCCTTTTTTAATAGGTAAGTGATAAGTGGTTGTTTTTCTTGCCTGTTATTTAAGGAAGACTATATCATGCTGCTCAAACAACTGACTTTAACACAGTGATTTGTACATATACCTTTGGCATCAGCACACACGAAAACGATGAGTAGACCAGAAATTTTATGAACCTCAATTCTGTTGCCAAGCCCACGATCAGCTTTCAGATCAATCATCACACCTAAGATACTTTTTTGGCTACGACTCAGACACACAGAGAGAGCCATAACATACAGACCCAGCCGGCTTTCTCTGTTTGTTTCAAGTATCCCAACTATCCTACTACCGTAGTTATACTACAGGATCACACACCTATTTACAGGACTTCCTGACCTTTAAGCCATCAGTCAGTATATTTATTCACCCGTTGCCTAATTATATATCTGGTGGTGTGGAATGCATCGTTTCTTTCCAAGCTACCTTTCCTGTGGTCAATAATATATTTCTAGCATGAGCTCATGATCAGGTTTGCTGTGACTGGTGTATTTTTGTGTTTTGGAGAATGTTACCAACGGAACAAGCAAGAAGACAACCGGTAAAATGTAACACTTGGAAATGAACATGCTGCAATTTCACTGCTCAAATCCAGAATGGTGAAAATAGATTTGACACGCATTTGCCGCTTTTGGTGTGTAGGATGTGAATGAACAATTTATTCATCATAAAGCAGAAAATGCCAGAAACCTGCCAAGCCAAACTACTGATCCTCTTGCACCAGTTACGCCTGAGAAACTTTGCAAATGTGGACATTTTCCTGGCTTACGAATTTATTGTAACATGTCCTGCAGCTTAAGTCCAACTGAAATTAAAAGGGATCTCATTAGCAAAATAGTTGTCAAATGAATTGTTTTCCCTGTGCCCTTTAGTTTAACGATAACCCTCAGCATTTTGAATAATCGCAGCATTCTTGCCCTTTTCATAATGACCCCGAATACCAGAGTTTCTGAGAAGCGTGTTTGTTGTTTGAACACAGTGTAGGACACCACATGACCGGCATTGGAATGCTAATACTAGAAAAAATGGGTTTAAAAAGATTCTTTGGCTTGTTAGGCAGAATTGACTTCCTGCTGGATGCTGTGGTGACTCAGATGAAGATCATTTTATTATCCAACTGTTCCTGTCTTGAGAAGTATGTGTGATGTAAAGTAAGAACACTGTGTGTGTATATTAGTTCTACACTAATGTCTTTTTAGTTCTATGGTATTAAAACAAGTTTGTGAAAGGACGTGGGAAGTGGTTAAGGTGTTGGACTAATACCAGAAAGACAGAAGTTCGATTCCCACCTCCACCATGCAACCACTGTGGGCCCTTGAGCAAGGCCCTTAACCCACAATTGCTCAGTTGTGTAAAAAAAAAAAAAAAAAGCGCAAATGTTAGTCGCTCTGGATAAGAGCGTCTGCCAAATGCCAAACTGTGAAGGAGGCAGGAAGTTTAGTTACAAGGTGGTAAAAAGATTTTAAACATGATACCATTTGTTGCCATATCTGTTTTTGTTGGGACAGTGGATTTTTTTAATGGTTTACTAAAAGCCAAAGGTTAGCTTAAGTAAAGATGCTATCTCTGATATCTCTGTCTATGCAATCTTATTTTTATTTTCCCCTTTTCTTACTGTAATTGACTGCATTTAACTGTTCCTCAATCAACCTTCAGAAAATAAATATACCTAGCAGGGGAAAATCTATTTTCTTGAGCTCATTTTGCAGCAGTCTGTTTCTAATTCATGCTTCCATGCTTCCTGCAGCACACCCAGCTACAATTATGCTCCTAACATGGACAAGCACTGGATCATGCAGTACACCGGCCCTATGAAGCCCATACACATGGAGTTCACGAACTTCCTTCAGAGAAAACGACTACAGACTCTGATGTCTGTAGACGACTCGGTGGAAAAGGTTAGTTTTTGAGCTTTTATTAGTATAATTAAATATTTGCCTATGAAAATGGCTTGGCACTAAAGAGAATGGTCCATCTTTTCAGATATACAACGCACTAGTAGAGACAGGAGAGTTGGACAACACGTATATCATCTATACCGCAGACCATGGTTACCACATCGGACAGTTTGGACTGGTTAAGGGGAAATCGATGCCGTATGACTTTGATATAAGAGTCCCATTTTTTGTGAGGGGGCCAAATGTGGAACCTGGAAGCAGGTAAGCGAAGATACGTCCTTTCAAACTTGAGCATTATGTTAGCAGTGTTTTTAAGTTTGTGTTTTGTGGTTCCACAGGAACAATCGACTTGTTTTAAACATTGATCTCGCACCTACAATCCTGGACATTGCAGGCCTGGATACCCCTTCAGATATGGATGGCAAATCCATTATGAATCTCCTAGAGCAGGAGAAAGCCAACAATAGGTAAGGTGTAGGTGTGGTGTAGTATAACCGTCTATGCAATAATTTGAGCGCAATCATTTGCAGTTTATAATTTTCGAAGAAGTAATTTATGGCATAGAAATTTAAGCTTGCTCGTTTATTACTCATCTAAATGCTTTAGAAATATCTGGATGTTAAGACTAATTCCTCCCAGAGGCTGTAAATGGCTCATTCCACACAAGGTTTTCCATACGAGTCTCATCAATCTGTTGGATTTTTCAGATTTAAACTGAACCGCAAACCCAAGGTCTGGAGAGACACATTTCTTGTTGAGAGAGGGTAAGTTGGTCTTTATTATAAGTGTCATAAATCCAGCAAAAAAAATTTTTTAGGCAAAGTTATTGATTTTATATGTGGAACGTAGGGTATGTTGTGGACATGGATACGATTGGTTTGATTTAAGCGTAAGTGATAGCTCAGTGGTTAATGTTGAATCACTGATGGGAAGATTGAGTCCAAATTCCATGACTGATATATCGTCACTGTTGGGCCCTAACTTTCAGAGGGTCCGTTGTAGTATCAGGACATGGGTAAGTCAAATGCCACAAATGGCTACAGGGAATGGGGTTAGTCATGGTTTGAGGCACTTTTTATATGTTACAGAATCACAGCACTCTAAAGCCCACCCATCCTGTTACCTGCAGTTTTCTTTTGATAGCATGAACAGTTGTCGTATTTCTCACAGTTCAAGTGAATAGAGTGAGAAAGACAGCAGGGCTATTAGACGCTCCCTGTAGTGTCTCTTTGCCCCAAGGCAGGCAGCTCTCTTAGCTGCCACGTCATCCTGATTTTGCCACTAGAAGTGTGCAAGAATGTACCGTGGGTAATTTTATTACTTGAGTAGTGCACAGTGATCTGACCTAACCCTGGGAAGTGTGTGTGAAATTCAAACCTCCTACACACAGCAAATCCCATCAATCTTACTGTGTGGCTGTTCCCCTCACAGAGTGTGCATAATAAGCACATGGTGTGAAGCTCATGCTCTCCTGCAGTTCATCTTTGTCCACTTGTTACTTGGGAAAATTTTGGGAAGCAGAAACATAAGAGTGCAAAGCTGATCAAAGCTTAGCTGCCTGTCATGTGACTAAATGACTGCTGTGTTGTGAAATCATTTTTTTGCAAGCTGCCCATGATAGTCCCAAAGTTAATGAATCATGAGATTAGTCTTCATTAATCCCATCTATTAAAACTCCTCCCGAGCGCCGTTTATGGCTGGCCAGATGGTTGGTTTATCGTTTGCGTGACTATGTAAGATTACCTGGTGGCTGCAACCGTACCAAGGGTAATCTCGGCACCGAGAAACAGATTTATCTGATGTGAAAACCAGATCAGACATTTTAGACATTTCACAATTGACCAACGTATATGGTGCTCAGACTTTTCCAGCATAGAAGCCAGATTGAGCTTTCAGATCTGCTTACAATGCCGTCTTGTCCTGTTGTTCCAGTAAAATCCTACGCAAGAAAGAAGAGACCACGAGCAGCGTAAGCACGGCGCATACCAACAGTCTGCCAAAGTACAAGAAGGTCCAGGAGGCATGTCAGCAAGCAGAGTTTCAGACGTCCTGTGAGCAGCCTGGACAGGTTTGCTTTTTCTCGAACATCCACCTATTGTTTATGTACGTATTGGACTAGCAAATAAAATTGAAAGGAAAAGCACATAAACATTACTGTAGAATGGTATCTGTTGGTAAAAAAAAGCTTTTACCCATTAAATTCCAAAAAAAAGGCATGTAATTTGTGTTAATGGACTAACCAGCATCTCTCATCAAAGTAGTTTAATATTTTTAGAAATAATTTGACAAGCTGTTCTTTCAAAGCAAAAGCCAGAACAACCAGAATGAATTATTTTACATGGGGGGGGGGGAAGCCCCACGATGGCTTCTAATGCAACGACCATCATTTTTCTTCTTAACATTTGCTGCTTGTTTATCGCAAAGTGGTTATTTCATTTTTTGCCTTTTGTTGGATGGAAACGATGCTTTGTTGGCACTGGTTTTATGCGATGTTACAATTTTGCATATCTATTAATGTTCATCGTTGGAAAGAAACTTGAAGCTACTGAGTTTGTTTGTTTGTTTTTTTTCTTAAGTGGTTAATTTCTTCAGTGGCCCTGGTGATTTCTAATAAATTGCAGGATCTTAAAACAGCACCTTTCCCTCCAAAGGCAACGAAGTGTGTTTACGACACTGGTCGTCATTCCCCCCCAGTTGCCGTTTTGTAATTTGATCAGCCGTTTACAGCTATTGAAGTGTAATTGGAAATCGGTGTGCTTTGTGCGCCTCGTAGTTCCTCTTTCATCAGCGGCCTATTAAGCAGCATGCTCCACGCCTGCTCTGCGAAAACTCAGCAGCATGGTGGCAAATTGCAACAGAACAATACAAATTGTAACAATTTCAGGTAGCGTTAAAATGCAGCCTGGATTTCCAGGGCAATGTTAATGCGAAGCAGACACACTTTTATAGCTCAGTTAAGTGTTGCCTCTAACACCCAGTCTGGGAATTTGATTAAAAGCTAAGAAGTTTCTCCAAAGGGCTTTCAGGAGCAAACAGTGCAGACACATACAGGTGATGGTGCTCCAGTCATTAAAAAAATAACCTAAACCTGTGTGGCTGAATAATTTTTTTACCCTTTTTATGCTTCATAATTATGGGCACCCTTGGTAAAAATGTTGTTGATGTAAAAATGTATTGGAGCACAGGTGTCAAATTCTGTTTTTGGAGGGCCGGTGTCCTGCAGAGTTTAGCTCCAACTTGGCGCAACACAGCTACCTCACAATTTCAAGTATACTTTAGTTCAGATGTGTTTGATTAGTTTTGGAGCTAAACGCTGCAGGACACCGACCCTCCAGGAAATGAGTTTGACTCCCCTGTATTGGAGTATCATGTAACTGTCTATTTTGATGGTCATTTGTATGTGAACACACAGACAAAACCTAAAAAGAAAAAAAGCCCGTAGATCGAGTCTGAGGTTCCTCTTCCTCTCTGGGAATTTGCTGGATATGTGACCCGAGCTGCGGCTAAAGGTTGTCCTAAAAAGCAGTAGCAGTAATGCAAGACATTACCTGATGTCTGCCCTCCTCCTCCACTTCCTGTGAAGTCAATGAGGGCTGTGTATCACTGTGTGTATGTCTGTGTGTCTCTGCGTGTGCACACTTGAGGGTGTCTTTTAAAATGTGAGCTTGTTTGGATAAGCTCCTCCTGGTGTGGTTGTTTAGTATGTGTGAGTTTCTTTTAGTTATTGTAACTTGGATACCTGGATAGTTCTGTGCAAACTTGTATTTCTCGATCATTATCGTGACTCCGTGGGTGTGATGGCGTGTGAGCGAGCTCTCATTAACTTGGCTGTGCTCTTCTGTTTGACAAACTGCTATTGGAACCCGGTCAATGAATGTATGCGTGCAAAACTGAGCTGATGTGTGTGCGAGAGAGAGAAGGATCATTTAGCAGGTTCACCTGTCATACAAATAAAAATTCTGGAGTCACGGTTTCTGTCAGTATGTCAGATCTAACCCGCAAGCACAGATACAGGAAATTTGACCATAGCTGGGCCTTTTGTTCCCACAGCTGGGAGCGAATGTCTGTGAGTTTCAGAGCCTGTTCACCAACTGACACCACCAAATTAGAGATTAGTTCTACATTAGCCTCTAGTCATTTCTTTATGGAAAATGTGGAGCCTCTTGCTGTGGCATGTTAGCTGTGTTACATCTTAATCTGATCTCGTCAAATACTTAGGGTTACTGCAAAAGAACCTTCAACATGCAGTCCTTTTCTGTTCATGGGCAAGAGATGCACCGGTACTTGTACTCGTAAAACACTCCCATACCCAGAGTCAGTGAAAGCATTTTTATTCCAGCAATAGAAAGTCAGACTCCCACAGTGTTGTAGAAATGTTTGGAATTTAATGATGACATCCCACTGCAAACCCTATTCTGCAAAAATATCAAAATGATTATATTACAATTAATCTGAAATGAATTAATCTTCACACATGCGAATAGAGATCCATGCATGGCATGTGAAGTGGAGATCATTGTAAAAATTGCTAATGAAACAAGCCTACAATTTTTATAATATATATTTTACAGACTTTATTGACTGTTTTATACAAATACAAAAAAAAAATTCCAATATAATCAATAAATCTGTAAAGTGTATCTTTTTAATGGCCGTTTGAGCTCACTTCCACCCCATGACTTCAGGGTTGAGAGGTTAACAGTGGCTCATTAATTGATGGTCTGTGATCCACTGAAAAACTTGACTGACTTCCACGCTTTTGTGTTGAACAGAAATGGCACTGCATCGTGGACGTCACTGGGAAGTGGCGCTTACAGAAGTGTAAGGGAAGCCTGAAGGCTGTGTCCAGGAAAAGAGCCCGCAGCCTGAGAATGCGCTCCTACAGCACCCGCGGGAAAGAGTGCCACTGCGAAGACAGAGCATTCAAAGCGGCAAAGAGTGAACGCCGTGCACACAGACACCTCTCGCAGAGCAGCAGACCTCGTGAGTACATCCTGTCGAGACTTCTAATACTGAGAACATTTTAAACGGATGTTCAATTAGCAAATCAAATATTGCTTTTAATAAACAGAAGTTATTGTGCTATAACGTCTGCTGCAGAGTGTTTGCAAATCTGCCAAGTAGATGTTGCCATCTGCTGGCTACAACACACATAACGGTTTAATTAAATATGATGTTTATTAAATTATATCTATTGCTAATATAGTTGATCATTTCTGTAATTTCATTCAGCACTATATTGCTAAAGGGTTGTGGGCACATGCCCATCACAAACATATTTATTCCGGATTTGCTTCCAGTCTTCTAAGTCTTTCCAGTAAAATGTTGTGCTTGATTGTGAGATATTGTTCATTCACCTCCAACAGCATTAGTGATCAGACGCTATTCCAGGTACATAAAACAATCATTATAGACAACTGCGGCTTCTAGATTTGTAAGAACCACTTAAAGATCTGATGATCAGGTGTCTACATACTTTTGGAGTATTAGATAATACTGTACACTGTTTACTAGTGCCTGTTTCATTTAATTTGTATTTAATCATTGAATATTATTATAGATTCTTGGCCGATGACCAGCACCTTTTATTTGGTCGGATATTTTTTGCTACTGCTATTATATACCATGCCACTTATTTGCATCAGGTTACAGACCCCGTTTCGTCCACACTCGGCACGCACGCTCGCTTTCTGTGGAATTCGAGGGGGAAATTTACGCCGTGGACTTGCAGGAAGACGATAAGCTTGCTGTAGAGCCCCGGCCAATCAGGAAGCGACATTACGAGCCCGATAGCTTGTTCGATCCTGACACTGACGTAGAGTCAGATGACGCTTCCGAGGAGATGCTGGCTGATGACACAAATGCTGTCGGCTACCCCAACTCACTCAAAGTCACACACAAGTAAGAAGGGAACTATCTTAAAACTAGAATCTTATTTTATTGTTATTTCATCATTGATATCTAGCAGAATTTCACATAAAGCCTGGATGATGTCAATATTTTTCTTTTGCCGTGATGTTTAGGTTTCAGATATTTTTTTTAACAGTAACCTTTTTCACTTTTCATTCATTTATTCATTCATTAATTTTCTTACCCGTTCATTTGCCGGTTTGTGGTCACGGGGATCCGCTGGAGCCTATCCCAGCGCACATAGGGCAAGATGCAGGGGTACAACCTGGGCGGGTCGCCAGTCCATCTCAGGGCCACACATAGACAAACAACCATTCACGCACACATTCATTCCTATGGGCAATTTACTATCAGCAATTTACCTAATGTACATGGTTTTTGAACTGTGGGAGGAAACCAGAGTACTCTGGGTAAACCCATGAAAGCACGGGAAGAAATCTGCACTGAAAAATCCCCAGCTGGGAATCAATCCCGGGCCTATTTTTACTTTTCAGTTTCTTTTTGTTTTTATCACCACATCAATCAAAATTTATTCTTTTTCAGGTCTAATTTTTTTTTTTTTAATCTTTAACGTGGCAACCATAATTGATGATACCATTTTTATGATGTGACTAAAGATAAAATCGAAGCTTTTTATTTTACATTCCAACAAATAAAATAGATTATGGTTATTTACGCTGTTCTGAAATGTTTGAAAGTACAGTTATAGTATACATAAATATGGATTGCCGATGCTGCCTTTTAAAGCTAAGATTAACACACACACACACACACACACACACACACACACACACGCGCATGTAAAAAGCAAAGTTTCAGGGAATTAAAAATCTCAGGAAAGTTTTAGGGAGTAAATAATTAGGCAATATAAAGAGGACTATTCTAGATATGGTTCTGTAATTGCTGAAACTCTGTCTGAAAGGTGCTACATCCTGTTAAATGACAGCGTGCACTGCGAAAGAGAGATCTACCAGTCGTCCAAAGCCTGGAAGGATCACAAGAGTTTTGTTGACCAGGAGGTGAGCAGTTTAAAAACTGTATAATAGGAAAGAAGGAAAAAGAATTAAGAGTTGGGTTTTTTCCTTTTTCATAATTTGGCTTTTCCAATAATCACAGATCGAGCTGCTCCAGGATAAAATGAAAAAGTTACGAGAAGTCCGTGGGCACCTCAAGAGCAGAAAGCCAGATGAGTGTGAATGTGGAAAAAAAAGGTTTGTCTCAATCAACCTCTCTACCTCTTTTCAGTTTCTTCCCTCAGCCAAAATCAATAATCCATCACTCTTCGTTTACAAGGTTCGCCGATTGCTAACCGAATCTCAGAGCGACTGTAGAGACGGGTGCCGACTGAGTGTTCGGAATACCGTGACACTGGGCCTTTGAGGATTTCACTTCCTCTCTGTGCTTCTGCGGGTTGTTTCCTATGAGCGGTCGAGGCACTATTTGCTGTGACAGCCAATTCATTGCTGTTTGTTGAGTGATCGGCCGTCACGCTGCCTCCAATCCTCTCGAGTGCACTTTCCATCACTGGCTGATGCCGATGGATCGTTTTTCAAACTGCAGATCCAAGAGCAGCAATTCACTTCTTAAAAGCGCATATGGCGTAAAAGACAGGCTAATGGCTTTCAAGTGTAATAACAGTTGTGGGCGAGAGACTGCTTCTTTTTGGCTAAACCTATTTCTCTAGTTTTTGTTGTTTATTTTTTTTTTGCTTTGAAGTAATGTACAATTGCTCCACTCAGTACCATTATTTTAGAAATGTCCTGTCGCCGTGTTTTTCAGGTGATTCTCCATTTTTCATTTCTAGGCACTTTTCTCTTTTCTAATTCTGGTGCATCTCTGACTGATTTATATCATTTCCCCCTTTCCACCAGTCTGATAACCGCTCGTCTTATACTACATAAAAAAAAAAAAAGGAAATCCAAATGGACTGTTGCTAATCTTGCGTTAATCTAAGAATTGTACTTAGACTAATGACAAAAAAGACTAGTACAAAATAACTAGTAAAAATGAATTTTAAGTGTTTTAGAAGAATAAAACTCCACGTTGACTTTGAGCTAAAATAAACCTCAATATTGACTTCTGTTGGTATTGACCGGACCTGGCACCATAAGCGGGATTTTACATTTATGTCCCCTATTCAACCCCCAATTAACCCCCCCCCCTTCCCCCTATAGACACTATACCACAAAAAAATCAGCAGAAAGTGCAGATTATAAAAGCTTTTACTGTACCATAAATAATTGAACTAATACATAATTACATAGTCATTTACAAAAAGTAGTAAATGCATTGTGATAATAAATCACACAATAGACTTTATTAACAAGTAAATAAAGTGCAAATCAACAAAACCATGTCCTAAACTAATATTTCTAAATTACATCAAAACCGACCAGACAAAGTTCTGAGAAAGATCATTGTTAATGCTGATGACTGAAAGTCATTTTACATTAATCAAACTATATCTTAAGTTGCGTCATTAGCTGCCAAAAATGTTGGTGTATATATGTGGGTGTAGGAAGGCACAATGGTCACAAGAGGGCACACCTCCCACTCGTGCAGTGCCCCTGAATCATTTTGCGCCAAGGCAGCTGCCCATGTAGCCTATGCCACAGGACAGCCCTGTGGGTTGAATTTTCTGTCTGTTTGCTCAAGAATGTCTAATGATGTGTAGCTGTAATTTAAGAAAGCTGCCAGTTTAACTGGTGGTTATATAATTGACTACAAATTATATTGTGACATGTAAAACTTAATCATATAAGAAAGAGCTTATGTAAATAACTTATGTAACCAGTTAACAGATTACAGCTAGTTAAATTGTGTTCTTAGTGTTTGTTATTGACCATCACTTGTGCCCTGCTCTCGGTATCTTCTCACTATTACTCATCGATTACAAAATTATTATACATTAATTTTAACGGTGCACTTGCTTTTTTATATCAATCCTGAAAACACAGCTGAATAGTTGGCATGTAGTCATCAGTGTTGAGGTTTTCATCTGGACTAAAAGAGGGTTTGGTCTGCAGCCAGATTTCACTCACCATTCTTTCTTTATTAAACACAGCTATTATAGCAAAGAGAAAGAGGACAGAAACAAAGCGGAGAGGGTGAAGAGCAGGAATGACCGTCTCCATCCCTTTAAGTGAGTCTCTTTCCTGCCTGTAGTGGTGTATGAGGTGTCTTTGTCTCAGCCAGTCTCCATAAGTACTCTTGTGGGTTGTTTGTGTGTTTTTGTTCATTTATTGCTAATGATTTTTGCTACACGGTGGAGAGAATGGAGAGGTAGATTTATACCTACTGTTAACTGCATGTGCACCGTAAACAATACTACAATCTTTTGGCATGTTCTCCTAGAAATGATCTCGATATGTTAATAAATAGTAGTGTCAGTAAGGCCTCATCTGGCACTGGGGCTACCAAAATGCATGGACCGTAAGGATATAGAAGATAAACATAATAATTGTGTGCCTTGTTGGTTATTGGCAATTTGACAATGATATTAGGGGGCGGAAAAAAAATGATCCGTCAAGACAAGAGTATTTGTCGGAGGTTTGCTTATACACTTAAAAAAAAAAAAATGTAACAATGAAAATAGTTCAAAAGTAGGTTTATTAGGCATATATGTATTCTTTTTCTTGTGTCTCACACCTCTGTCCGCATGCATTCTCGCCAAACTACAGCATTGCAATTACCTACACACATACACACACACACACACACACACACACACAATAACGCTGCTGTTTTAGCTTCATATAAAAATAGGTTTTCTTGAGCTGGTAGTGAGGATGTTTATCAACTGTAACATGATTTTCTTTTCTGAGAGGAAAACCACCATTGCCTTCGTTCATGATCCTGTATCTGTAATGTCAGAGATGTTCACCAAGTTAAAGATATGGATGTTGTGTATGTTTTGCAGAGAAGCGATGCTGGAGGTGGACAGGAAAGCTCAGCTCTATAACGAGATCCGTCGGAGAAAGAAAGAAAGGAAAGAGAGGAAAAGGCAGAGAAAAGGAGACGACTGCAGCCTGCCCGGCCTTACCTGCTTCACCCACAACAATGACCACTGGCAGACTGCCCCCTTTTGGAACTGTATGGATAAAACACTTTTTTTTTTTTTTTTTTTAATGTTTTTGAATATTTATGAAGGTCAGTCAGTTACTGCCCAGTAGGTTGCATTTTAATCGATATTTGGTTCTGCATGTACAGTGGGAGGTTTCTGTGCCTGCACCAGCTCCAATAACAACACATACTGGTGTCTGAGGACCATAAACGAAACACACAACACACTTTTCTGTGAGTTTGCTACTGGATTCCTCGAGTACTTTGATCTAAACAGCGACCCTTATCAGGTGAGTCGGTAACAGCGATCAATCCAGTCCTTTAGAAAGATAAATCTCGTCTATTGACATTAGTCAGTATCAAGACGATACTATGCAGATTGAGTAACACAAACTCAATAGTAAACACTTTGCTATGAATTCCTCGGGATAGAATTATAATAATATTAGTCATTTTATTGTATTTTAATTTAAAGATGGTGAAGTGTCACTCGTGTAATTTCTACACTCATAAATTACCTAAATAATGACACAAACGGTCAGCATACATCAGGGAATTAACGTTTCTGTGAAATGTGCAGTTATAAACTTACACTTTTGTCCAATTAGGATCACGGAATGAACTTATAATTGTTAGTGTTGGATGTCTAGTCGTGAGCCTCTCGGTTCAGGGGCTAAACGATACAAAATTAGTTCTCCTTTCAGTGTGGGAAGGATGCTGTACTCTTTCCCGCCAGTCATATTGATGATAACTAATTATTATTGTCTGTAAATTCCTGTAGCGGAAAAAGTGCTTAGAACTTTTACTTGTGTAAAATTATTGCTACTTCCTAAATAATTAAGCTGAGTAGATGTACTGAAAAATGATGACTCAAGTAAATTATTGTTTTGGTGTGTAAATTGTGATTTTAATCTATTTACGTCTCGATCCAGGGGCAATAGATTGACTGCCACCTTGATTGGATAATGAAGCTTATTAATTCATTTATTTTTTTACTCTTTTGAGCTCTTCTTGGGGGAAAAACTAATTTGAGGATGATTTCATTTAATTTGAAACATTTCAAGTAAAGTAAGACAATGAATAAATGAATTTCATTTTACTCAAGTTGCTTGAAGGATTTATTTTATCTCTGTTCTACAGAGTGGTTTTAAAGAGCAGCATCACTGACCAAATAGTTGTGTGTTTGCAGTTGAGCAATGCCGTGTATACGGTGGATCGAGACATCCTGAGTCGGCTCCATTTGCAGCTGATGGAGTTGAGGAGCTGCCAGGGCCACAAGCAGTGCAACCCCCGAGCCAAAAGCACAGACACAGGTAGCACACACGCACTTTTCACTCTCTTCATTAAAAACCTGCTTTAACGTCGGGCTCAAAGCCTCACTATGTTCTTGTGCAAACAAAACTCATCATTATCCTTCTTCGTCTCCAGCATGTTTTTTCCCCTGTTGTGGTCCTTTACCGTGGGTCGCACGATGCATGATACCCACATCTATCTCATGTCTGTATATTCTGACACCCTTACCTCACCAACCCCCTGCCCTACCCAAATACACAATTCCTTTTTGAATCTTTAATCTGTATCTAATTCTTTTAGGAACCCGATGTTTTACATTTGTCTCTCTTTGCAGATGTTTAGCCAGTGGTCACATCAGGACGAAAAAGTCATGCTTTTTTTTTTTGTTTAAAGAATTATTAAAATTCATAGATCTCAAGTGAAAACTTTTCTTTGTTCTGTATTTGTTTTAAAAGAGAATTTAAATCTGTTAGATGAATAAATCTAAACAAATGATAATGAATAAGAGATTATTCACTCGGGTTAAATACTATACAGCATTTAGATCTCCTCCATCCTGAAAGTTATGTTTTAGCTACTTTAACAAAGTTCTAATACTGGAGACTCCTTTCATTAAAATGAATGAATCAGCATTTTTTTTCCATTTCCTTGTAAAAGTATAGAAACACTAATAGTAAGACAACAAAAGCTAAAAGTAAAACTAAACAATAATGTGTAGTTTTCACAAATCCTCAATGTATATTTAAAGGTATTTTCATTGGTTAAATTGCAAAAACGATCATTGATTTTCCTTCTCAGTAAAATATTTATATAAAGACATTTCTTGAAACATCTTTCATGAATTTATTTATTTACCTTAATAATGCCTTTTATATTGCTAGAAATGGGTATTTAAATTGGTATTTAACCTCGATATAAGCAGAATGATTTTCACATCAGTTTTTTAGACTTTTCAAGATTTTGAGCAATATTTTACTAAAACATTTTTTATCCCAGCACTAAGTAATCCTGTCACAATTAATAATGATCAGATAATCGCTATTATTTGACCCAATGACAATTGCAATTGCAACTATGTCACACTCATTAGCCACAAGGAGGAGCTGTAGTACTTTCAGCAATTGTTAACCAGAGTAAATGACCAGAACAGCGGGATTTGACAGTTGGTGATAAACACAACCGACATATTATAGACTGTCATTTATAATCAAATATTTCTAGTATAGTTTAAAAAAAAAAAGTTTATTTACCTATACTTTTTTTATTTATTTGTGTGTGTGTGTAGCTTTACAGAGATGTTCTAATGTGCTCAGGACACAGTGTGAAATTAATTTTAATCTCTGATTTTATGCCTTTTTTATTTAGATTTTAGGCTACACTAGTGTCTATGTACATTTATTGATTGATTTGGTTTGGTAGAAGGAGAAAAAGGTTGGAAACTGCTTGGGTGTCGTTACTGTGCAGCTTCACACTAGTCTTTAAAATTCTTAGGTTATATGTGTATAAGAACAGCTGGGCTGTAATCTTTCCTTTTTTTTTTTTTTTTTTTTTTTTGTCCAGTACAGACCCGTGTTGTCCTATCTAACCCGGTTTCTCTTGAAAGCTTCAGTGCCATGCATGAATGTACAGAATTACAGCGTCAATGCTTCTTTTCTTTTTCTCTATCTTTTTTCCCTCCTTTCCCCATCCGTGACTGACACATTAACATTTAATTGCTTTTATTTTCCTGATCAGGGAGTAAAGATGGAGGAAGCTATGATCCACACAGGTATCCACCTTTTTTGATTACATCCATGCCTTTGTTTTCCATATAACTGCATGGGCCAGCTCATTTCCACTAATCCACTAGGGTGTGTGCGTGATTCATTCAGTGTTAATTCCAGTATGATTTTATGTAAACGAACAATAGACTGAATATTTTGACGTATGGCATATAGGATAAATCCCACTTATCCAGATATTCCCTTACAAACTGTTCTTTTACAATCCAATAGTTCCAACCAGAATCCAATATTTTTTGCTTTATAAACGCTTAGTAAAAATGTACTTTTTAAAAGTTGTTTCAACAAATATCACTTAACTTTTTATTAATTTAATGAAAATTTATTGTATTTATCTTTTTGAAGATATTTAAATAATTTTAAAGATTAAAACTAAGATTTCGTACATTTGACTTTTGATGTTTTGTTTTCTTTTTGTTGTTGTTACGCTCTATAATAACCGCTACACTTCTGGAACTCATCTCCACTTGGCATTAAGCATGGCCTCCAAACGTTTAGTAAAATTATACTTTCAATTAAACAAAATCATTGTTAAAGTGAGGAACTCTGGGATGCGCTTTTGACATTTTTTTCCATTCCCACCAGAACACAGTATATTATTGCACCCTATGGTTTTGTGCGCAGGAGTATTGTCATGCTGAAAGTGTGTTTCAGTCTCTTGGTTCCATTGAATGAATAATGTTAAGATACAGGATATAGATTTTATATATATATATACTTATTAGGACTTATTATGTCTCACAGTCTTCCATTTCATTTTTCATTTTTTTTCCTGACACTTCTTAACTGGCCATCTTTTTTTGGCTTTACCTGCTTACCAGGCAACCACACCATCAAAAGTGGTCAAAGTTGAGGAGTCCAAGCCTTTCATCCCTGTGAGTCTCTAAGTCTCTGGAAAGCTTTCTGCATACTCATGTCCTCTATACCGTGTCCATCTATCACACACACACACACACACACACACACACACACACACACACACTGGAGTTCTTTGTGTTTGTATTGCTACTAGTCCAGTGATGCTGCCTGATCTGCTTTGGGAATGCTTACTTTATCCAATGGCTTGCAACTTTTTCTTATCACACTGATTTGCAGATTTTCGGTTACTTCATTCATTCCAGAGTATCTGGACACTTCAACACTGAACTTTTTTTTTTTTTCTTTGACATTTTGTTTGACAATCATCAATTCATTGTTTAATCTATCATGAACGTATGGCTATCTGCCACTGTGATGTCTTTCAGTGCTTTTTGCTTTAGATGATAGTGGTTCTTTTGCACAGTTTTTGCCGTCATGTTGTTCTGTACTAACTGATTTTTTTTAAGGCCATGCATGGCTGCATGTTTTTAGACACCATTCTTTGGAACACAAGTTTAAAATGTTTTTTTTTCCTCTCGGACTTGGTTGACCATTTTATCCTGTTTACCTTCCTTCCCTTTAGCACGCAGCCTGCATGGGGTGGGCACCGATCTTAAGCTGCCTAATTTAACTGCGGACGCCAACTGGCAAGGACTGGCACAACTGTACAGCATAAACGAGAGTCTGTTTGAGCACAGACCTGACTACAATCCAAGCCAGGAAGATTGGGTTAACTTTGCGAAGGATGTAGATACTATGTTTGCACTGCTGAGCAATTTAAAGAAATCTAACCAAACTACAAAGGTGGAGCTGTGGGCTGACCCAGGGTCAGGGGCCGGGATTTTGGAGGAAGCTAGCGGTGCAGGAGCTGCTGAGCATGTGGAGTGGCGGTTGGTGCTCACTCCAGGACTTCATAAACCTACCCTTATGACCCCTTTTATGTCTGCTCCTCAATGGACTCTTCAGTCAGCCAATGATCTCCCAGAAGGACTTCCCACCAAGCTTTCAGAGCTTGACCCTAACCTTCAGGAAGGCTTGAGTCCTCAGATCTGGCCAAACGAGCTGGGTCAAGATGACTTGAGCTTCAGTGGGAACGGACTCACCGAGCTAGAAACACACCACGAGTTTCTGTTCGGTAGCTTCTCAAAGTCGATGCAAGAACTAAACAGAGCACAAGGAGAGAAAGTAGGACATTTGACAGAAGAAGAGGAAGACATCTTTGAGGCCCAGGTCTATCTACCAGCCAGCCTTCCATCCCAAGCAGAGAAGACTACTTTACCACAGTGTCCACTCCAAATTCTCCAAATACTCACCGCCCAGGAGCCAATTGACTCTCAGACCTCAGAAGGCAGTGGTCTGCCAGCTTTGCCCTCCAGCTCAACACAATGACAAAATAGTCATTTATCTGCAGAGACATTAAGTGTGGGATCTCTGAGATTGGGATAAATATTGTATAGTAGAACATAATTTTATAGTTTATTTTTTTTATCGGTGCTTTCATTTATTAGAAATCAGTATTATCAGTGTTTTAAATGATATTCTTATATATTTAGAGTTGGAGAGCCTTAGTGCAGCTGAAAGTTTGGGGCCATGTAAATTTGAAGTGGTGGACAACACCGCACAGCTGCAATGCATTTTTGCAAGTTCTGTCGGGGAAACTCATTGCACTCGGACATCAAATAACCATGAAATGAAAGTATTGTGAAAGGTTTAATGCACTTTCCCTAAACACAGACCTGCCTTAGCAGTACACATGGGGATTTCAGGCTTTAACCCGAGAGCACAGAACAATCCGAAACCATACTACAATGTTATGTGAAATATTTCTGTCATATCCCTGGATGACGAGGTTAGGAGGAACTTGGTTTTAATGTCACTTTTTCTTTCATCTGCTTTGATTTTTAATTTGTATGTCTAAGGAAGAAGGTGCTTAGTTTCCAGTTCCATGTGTGTTTACAGTTTTACACACTGCATATTTCATATACACATTGTTGGGAGATTAGGTGCAGCTGGATTATAGAAATGGGTTCTGTTTGTTCCACAGCTGTGTTTTGTTTGTAGTTTATATGTAATGTGTGCGCACACACCCACACTATCACGCTCATAGGAGGTTTTGAACCAGCAGTAAATCAGCTGGACATATTAGCAGATTGGAGTAAACCATGAACCTGAACTTGCCCTCACACTCCTCGTTTGAAACAAAAAGGACCGGTTTCATAATTCATAAAATACTGTTTTTATTTTATCCATTGATTGAAACAAATCTGGCTTCTGGAAAGCCAAGAAGCTGTTATGAAATAAATCTGTGTCAAACAGGGTTATTATGTCTTTTTTGTTGTTGTAGTTGCTTAATAGATTTGAGTGAAGTTTAGAAACACAGAAGAAACACACCTCTTTTGTTGAGGTGGAAAGAGGGGTAATATTTAACTCCAGTAAAAGTACTGTTACTTCAATGGGAAGTTACTGGTTTATAAATCTAAGTAAATGTAAAAAGAAAGAGGAGGCAGGTATTGTAGTTAAAAAAGACAGATGTAAATCAGAACAGTATTTCCCTAAACTGCAGATATATACAGCAAGTATTATTAACTTGCCTCGACATGCTTGTACAGGTTAGATGTTGAGCTTTTGTAAGCTGGAGTTGCAGCTGCAGTCGTTCTTCAGGGAAAAAGAGTAGACAGTCAGTTTGTCACTGATGAGCCAGAGACAGTGATGGTTATGGAAAAACTGCCTGCTTGGTAATGGCAATAGATCCTGAGAGGAACCAGACTCAACAGAGAACCCATCCTCTTTTGTGTGATAACACAGACAACACAAATTATGCACTCGGTGAGTATAAACAACTAATTCTAAGACCTGGAAGATGGCTGGTGTGTCCCCCGCCCCTCCCTCCCTTAAAACATGGACTAATGTTTAAATGTTCCTGATTGCACAGTTCCACTCGTTCCAATGAACTCGATCAGAAGTGAATAAAGAATAAATGATGTTGGCTTGTCTTTTATTTATTTAGTTATTTCTGAGCAAAGTCTTTATTAACCTTGATTTATTATAATTATAATAATTTATAAAAGGTTATTATAATTAAACAGGAAAATAAAACATGTCCATTTGGGATTAAACTCCTGGATGGCTTGCTTTTCTTTGATTGTATTTGAGGGTTAAGGGTCTTGATTAGATGCCCAGCTGTAGACTAAATGGGGATGCCGGAAATGGAACCCTAGATCCTTCTGAAGTCTTGTGTCGTGAGGAAACTAAAGTTTAACTGAAAGCATTAAGGTGACTTTACCACTAGATGGCGCTGTGGACGTAGAAATAGGCGTTTAAAGGCCATCAAACAAAAACCTCTAAAGTTGGAGATTTCAGTAAAGATGTTTTGATGTTATGGCTAACATTATAATATGTTTTAACAACTTGCATTCTTTATGTAACTTAACAATGGAGGGTTCCAGAACTTGCTTGGAGCCCCCGCAATGACTGGATGGTGGGGTTGGAAACTGACCCGACAATCCTGGAAAGATTTTAGAAGTTTCTTTTCTAAAAGTCTTGATTAGTGAGAAGACTTTGAAATAAAATAATTGAGGTAGCTTTACCACTAGATGGCAATGTTGAGTCAGAAATGGGATGGACCCTTTTTGCTTTTATTTTATTTTATTTATTTATTTATTTTTTCTCTTCTTTCTCTCTCTCTCCCTCAATTTCATTACTAAATCGGGTGATGCTTATTTTAGATGTCAGACATTTTTATGTAGATTCAATTCACATAGGGTAGGGGAGCAGGGGTACACACTGGACAGGTGTTTGGCCAGTGAGAGAAAACTGAAGAACACAGAAAGAACCCACACAAGCGTGGGGAGAATATTTGAATTGTTTCTACATGATTTTAAACCAAAATGCATTAATAATATTTTATATATAATATAATATACACACATAATGGGCGGTGTAGTGGTTAGCATGTGGAGTTTGCATGTTCTCCCCGTGCTTGCATGGGTTTAGTAGTGGCTGTAGGAGTGAATGTGTGTGGTGGTTCGTCTATGTGTGTCCAGTTCGTCAACCTGTCCAGGGTGTACCCCTGCCTCACTCCCTATGTGTGCTGGGATAGACTCCAGCACACCTCTGTGACCCCGAATTAGGGAATAAGTGGGTTGGAAGATGAATGTATGAATATAATATTTACGTTGTATTTAAGGTATTTATTGTCCATAATGTCCACACTCTGTTCCTTCAGCATTCTGTAACTTAAATGAACAGTGAGCGACAGGTCAAGCGTGTGACCTGAACTGACCCTGTGAGCACAGGTTTCCTTCCAGCCATTATTCCGTGTACTTTAATGTGTTTTAAATCGACTTCCTTTACTGTAAGTATGTACCTGTGTAAAATAGTTCAATGCCTTATTAGAGATATTAAAGTAAGTTCTACAACTTCGTTATTTGTCACATACTGCCGTAGTGGTTTTTAGCACGGTACCGTCTCACAGCAAGAAGGTCCTGGGTTTGAGTCGCCATTTCCCAGTCCATCGCAGGGCCACACATAGACAAACAAACACACTCAATTTAGAATAACTAATCAACTTAATGTACATGTTATCTGACTCTGGGAGGAAACCCACCAAAGAGCAGGGAGAACACGCAAACTCTGCATAGAAAGACCCCTTACCCTGGATTCGAACCTGGGATATTCTTACTGTGGGGCTGCCAGTCCAGTGTTTAATATATGGCTGTTTTGTTGGTGTGGTAGATAATGATTGATTGATTGATTGATTTCTTCAATTAATTAAAGGAGACCTGGACATAATGTTTTCTGTTCATTAATCACTCCTTTAGCATTATGCCAATGATTGAGTTTATCATTTGGAGTAAAATAGTCACATGACTGCACTTCACCCTTTCACTCCCTTTGTGGCAGTGAAGACGTTTTTCAGATTCCTGGCCACCATCATCTCCACAGGATGTGTTTTGAGGTTCTGAGTTTCACACTGTCAAAAAAAAAGCCCAGCAGAGGTCAGTACCTCTTTTTTTTTTCGGTTAAACCTGCCATAAGATCTGCTGATCCAGCTCATCCACACCACTGAGAGAACCCAACGTGTGTGTCTGTGTGTGTATATATATATATATATATATATAACTTCATTTATTCATTCAAGAATCTTATTATTCCCTAACTCTGGGTCACGGGGTTCAGCCATCCCAGCGCACATAGCACAGGGTGAGAGGCAAGGTTACACCCTGGACAGGTTGCCAGTCCATCGCAGGGCCACACATGGACAAAGAACCCCCCACACACATTCACTCCTATGGGCAATTTAGAATCACCAATCAACCTAATGTATATGTTTTTGGACTATAGGAGGAAACCCACGCAACCGCGGGGAGGACATGCAAACTCCGCACAGAAAGATCTCCGGCCCGGGAATCGAACCCGGGATCTTCTTGTTGTAAGGCGACCGTGCTAATCTGATATAGCTAATCGTATATCATTAGCTCGGATTTTATTCTATGATAATCATTATAAAACGCAAATAAATAAATAAACTGAAGCTTTTTATTTACTGCTAAGATTGAATTTTTTTTTTTAATGTTGATATTGGTTTCTGGTGTATATATATATATATTATGAGACTAATTATTTATTAGTATTTTTTCCAGAATTTCAACTTGAAGTGTGCCGAATCGGATGCGTCGATCCCCCCCCCTTCCTCCTCTCCTCCTCTCCCTCCGCCAGCCTCTTCTCCTCCCCCGTCCTCCTGATAACACTACATCTCCCAGAATTCCTCAGCCATGACCCTCCTCCAAATCCGCAATCTCATTCAGTAGCTGAGTGTCCGCGACGAGGACAACAATAACTACCTGGAGGTGAGTAGTGTTACACCTCCACATCCTTCTTTCTTCTACTCTCTCCCTCTTTCTTCTCTCTTTGATCGTGCCGCCTGCGCGTTACAGTGAGTGTGCTCTGTACTGGGGTTCTGGTTCTTTGTTACTGTGTAGTTTTCGGTGACTTGAGCTCCTGGTTGCGATCCCTGTTGGTGGTCCAGATAAATAAACGTGTAAGAAATGTTTGCCTGAATAAAACCTACAGCTTTGTAGAGTCGATTTTCGATGACCTCAGTTTAAATCATTTTTTTTGAAGTTTTTTTTGGTTTCCTCCAGGCTGGTAGACTCCTCTTTGTTTGCCCTGGACTACCTTTTGTTGGAGGTCTGATCACATCAAGTCTTTAGTGATGATGTTTTTTTTCTTCTGGTGGTTCGCCGATAAACATGAATAATGTCTTGCGGTTTTGGTTTTAGGAGATGTCATGGCAGAGCACAGGACCTGGTGACCCCTGACCTGGTGACCCCTGACTGGCCAGCTTTATGGACTGCAATCCCAACGAAAAGTCTTTGAGAAGCATTTGATCCAGTTTAAGACTTCATGAGCTGCTGTAGATACCAACACGACACTTTCCCTGTTTATCATGTACACCTACAGCTTGTAGATCATGTGTGAAGATTTATTTAAGACGTTTGATCTGTAGATTTATTTTAACTTCCGATCTGTACCTTCGAAACCTTTAAATACGCTTTTGATTATTATCTTGAATTCGATTAAAATGACTTCATCCAATAACGATGAGACAGGAAGTAACCTATCCGAGTCTCTGGAGGCCACCCACTTCCAAGATCAATACAATGACTCGCGGAGTTACTACAAATCCAAAAGTTTACCAGCCCTCAATGGAGGCTGTCCAGGACTGGACAAGACTTTAGAACCCAAGCTTCCATCTACATTAACCTCAATCCATACGGACCGAGTGGTTTTTATTGGAATGCAAGAAAAAGGGGATTTCGGTCAGTTGGACTCTCCGTCCCAAACCGATTTCTCTCCTTCCAGCATGTCCAGCATGGTGGGTCTGAGCAGCTCTATGAGACCTGATGGCAGCAGGGCTGGAAGCAATAAAAAGGGCTTTTCTTTAACAAGGATGGTCGGCTTCCCAATAAGAAAGTATGTCAGGGTGGTTCTGTTGGACTCGAGGTGTTTCCTGTTCTGTATGTGTTATTTGACCTTCATCCAATCGCTGATGGTCTCTGGTTACCTGAGCAGTGTGATCACCACCATCGAGAAGAGATACAGCTTGAGGAGCTCAGAGTCAGGACTGTTAGTGAGCTGCTTCGATATCGGAAGCCTTCTTGTCGTGGTCTTCATCAGCTACTTCGGAGGTCGGGGGCAAAGGCCACGTTGGTTGGCTGTCGGTGGCGTTTTCATAGCGGTCGGTGCAGCTTTGTTCTCTCTTCCACACTTCATTTCACCTCCATACCAGATCCAGGAAGTGAACTCGTCTATTGGAAACGAGGGTATCTGCTTGAATGGGAATGCCAGCAGCAGAGATGGGTTGGGCGTCTCATCGTGCCCACGGGACCAGGAGGGCAAGGAGCATTCCATCTACGTGGCACTTTTCATCTGTGCCCAGATTCTTATGGGGATGGGATCTACTCCTATCTACACTCTGGGCCCGACTTACCTGGATGACAACGTGAAGAAGGAAAATGCTTCACTTTACTTAGGTAGGACCTTTTCTCTATTATCTGAATGAGTGATTCTCAACGGGGCAATAGCGTCTTCCGGTCAGCACTCTGACAATCTCAGGTGGTGGTGGTGAAACTCTGGTGCACCTAGAGGTTGTTTTGGATGCTAAGGGTGGGTAGAAAGAAGCGGTTCTATGTCAAAGTTTCTCCATTATAATAGTGCAAGAAGGAAAAATGCTGCTAATATAATAGGGCTTATCTTTGGTACAGCATTATTCCCCTTACCTTTATACCTTTAGATGGGATTTGAACTTTAGTATGGTGGGCATTTGTTCAAAAGCTTATTTTAGCTGCAGGGCATCTTTTGTTTTGTTCCATTTTCATTGTTATTAGATTGTCTACAGTGACGGAATGACACAAATAAGTCAGCAGCTGTTAATGATGGATTTCCAACCATCAGAGGTCACGACAGAAATATGTTCGGTGTCCTGTCATTCTTCTAAGGATGCAGGTTCTCATCAGCACGGATGACTCACTGCTCCTGACGGAGTAATGTTCAGTCTTTAGGAAAATAAGAATCAAACCCTGTCTACACTTAAAGGGAAAAGCTGAGCGGTTTGGAAGGTTTTACATTAGTAATAAAAGCTATTGTTCTGTAGGATTTTGTAGTTCCTGAGAACACGGGGTTTCAGCCTGCCTGTTATGGTTTTCTTCAGTTCTACAGATCAGAGCAACTCGCACCCAAATGATGAGAGAAAAAGTGTGTAGATACACAGAAACCTGATTCATCATTAATTACATCTGCACTTAGTTTCTAACAGACCAGACTAGGTAAAAAGTGTGTGTGTGTGTGTGTGTGTGTGTGTGTGTGTGTGTGTGTGTGTGTGTGTGTGTGTGTGTGTGTGTG
>JAOTRA010000019.1:1551366-1563866 GCA_026260255.1 Pseudolaguvia tuberculata
TTTAAAAAGCAGCTGTTTGCTCTGTAGTACCAATTAAGCTGAAAAACAAAGAAACAAAATAATCTGTACAACATAAAGGACAAAATTAAAGAAACACTTTCCATAGCATTGTAGACCAAAACATACAATAATTCTGTCGAATAAATACCCATCATTCTCTATTTCTTCATACGGAGTGAAACAGCTTTACAGAGAAATAAGGCAGACTTGCAGAAAGCTGTGGTTTCTTGAGAATGGAAACGAAGGTTGTGTTTGAAGTACAGCGCATGGCAAGGCAAAAAGCAAATACCTTTCTGATTGTGCAGTTTCTGCGCTCGCAAATCATATACAAAGACCCCCCCCCCCCCAAAAAAAACCCACCAAAACACAGTTTTCCACATGCAGTAGCTTGAGGATGTTGAAACTAAGGGTTGGAGATGGAGTATGTACATCATGTCTACAGCCAGAAGACGTTCTGTCTTCTCCATGTCTTCTCCAACTTCATTAGAGAGCTGGGATCTGGGCAAGGGTTTTTTCTTTTTTTTTTGCATAACAAGATACACTTTTGCATAATATATGCAGAATTTCTTCTTCTAATATTTTTAAACTAATTCTTTACATCCCCCAGCGATGCAGTCAATCAGGGGAAGGGAGAGGCATTACAAAAAGACATAATCCTTCACTTCAGGCCAGAATAAGATTAAAGTAGTATAACTATGTGTGTAACTATATTAATATATTACAAATGTTTTAATATTTGATGAAAATTGGTTTAATAAAATAGTTTGTCAATGGCGGAGATTAGAACTCTCATAAATTAGAACATTTTAAATGTAATTCTCTCTATTGTAGGCAACATCATGGTCAATCAAGCAATTCCAATTTAGGGTGAGATAGATCATTCATTCTTTCATTCATTCATTCATTCATTCATTCATTCATTCATTCATTCATCTTCTAACCCGGTTATCTTAGGTCCACACATAGACGAACAACCACGAACAACCACACATTCACTCCTATAAGGCAATTTAGAAATCACCAATTACATGTTTTTGGACTGTGAGAGGAAACCGGAGTAGCCGGAGAAAACCCACGTAAGCATAAGGAGAACATGCAAACTCCATGCACAGAAAGACCCCCAGCCCGGGAATCGATTCTGGGACCTTCTTGCTGTGAGGCGACTGTGCTAAGCACTACGCCACCAGTTTTAAGACAGAACTCTTATTTATTTATTTTGACACAATAAACCGATAACCTTTAGTTTCGTTATAACAGGCACGTGGAGTACACTTTTCTAAACGCCACTTTTCTTCTTTCTGTTATTGCGCAACGATTGCTGAAATGATAAGAACATTTTTTCACTGAAATTTGCTTCACGTGTGATAGTGAGCAATTGAGGATATAGGTGTTGGGCGGTGGGAGTGGCAGGCAGTGTGTGTGTGTATGTGGGGGGGGGGGGTGTTTGGTGAGGATCTCACAAAGAAGCTGCATGTTTCATTTTCCAGAGCTCAGAATGGCTCAGATACTCAGTTGGTGTCCAGAGATAATAAATAAAACTTAAATCCTAAGAAATAAATAAAAATAAGTAGTAACGGTAAATAGATATCACAGTTATGCAACAATTCTCCACTAAGATGATTTAACTAAACTGAAATCTTTTTCATGGTGTGTTAATAAAAGAAAACACAAAAACGCTCAGCTTTTATGCTAACGCACGCCGCTTCCAGACACCAAAAAAAATGGTGCCATGGTTGGGTTTTTTTTGTTAATTTTTTTTACCGAAAGTAAAACAGCTGACGCCTCAGCGACCCGTCAGCTCAGAGTTTCATCTGTATTCTAACAGGTAAAGTGCTAATTAGGGAGCCTTTGGGGAGATTGGTGTACCGTTAGAGATCCCAATGAGCCGTTTTTGCATTTTGTGAGTCCCATCTCTAGCTTTGTGTTTACGTACAGACTTCACAATCGTGACAGAGACGAAGGTGTGCGTGTATGTCTGTGTGTGTGTGTTGGGGGGGGGGGGGTTGGAACACCTTGAAAGGTCTTTTTTAATGCTGTCTTGAGTTTTGGTGGAAATTCTCAGAAGAGCCAAATAGGGTCCAATCACAGCGATGTATGGTCACAATACATTGCTTCCAAAAGCTAGAAAAAGTCCCTGAGGTGCATAATCAGCATTTTTTTTTTAAAAAAAGACTCCCATCTGTGCCCTGTGTTAAAGTTCATATAAATAATTTTCGCAATAATAATAATATTAGTAACACCAATGTGGGTGACAAATTCAGCTCAATCTTCCTGGCTATATGTACAAATATTCTTAAATTGGCAGCCAGAGACTTTGAAGCCAAACATTAGCTGCCAATTTAATGGCAATAATAATAATAATAATAATAATAATAATAACTGCCAACTTTTTCAAGGCAACTAATGCAAATTTTGATAGCCTTAAACTACAAAACGAAGTTAAAGCTGAATTCATTTACAACTGTATACTCTTTCATAGTGTTTAAACATCCGCCACTTTCCCGTTTTAGACTTTCACAAACTCCATGACAGACAACTTCATGGCTTCTTCCAGCATCTGATTGTCTGTAAATGTTGCAGGTGGTTCGGGTACAGATTCCGACAGACCGATCAGCGACTCCAAGAGGCCGGTGCCCTGATCGCTGACTTGTGGAAAGCTGGGGTAAGCAGGCAGCTGAAACTGAAAAAAGTTGTCCAAATGTTCGTACTCCTTAAGCGAGTTGTACAGTGAGCTGGGTCCCAGACAGGGAAAGCCATCAAAGAACTCCAGATCAGACTCAGAGGAGAGGCTCAGGTCCATGTAGTTATCGATAGTAGGAGACGGCGTGTTAGGAATCGAGCTGCTCTGGAACACAGTGTTGTCCTGATTCGCATTTTCATCTAAGAGTTCAGACGCCGCTGCCGGCGGCGGCATGTTCCTTTGCGGCGTGCAGGCGTTGTAATCATTGTCTACCTTTTCCACAGTACTAAAGATGCCATAACCTACAGACATCAGATCAGTCCTTCTTTGCTGTTGGCTGCAGCTGGCATCCCTGCATGATAGTGAGCATTCATCGTTATCCGTATCGCTGAAGCTCAAGATCTGCGCAAGTCCGTTCGCATCCACAGAATCCAGAGAAGATTGTTTACTCTGCGATGCGTCAGCTGCTTCTGAGTCCTCGCTCTGACCCGAAGAAATAGAAGAGTCCGTCATGTCACTGCTACAACTGTTCTCTCCAGCTGCTGCTAATTCCGAGCTGAAATGGAAGCTCGAACTGTCCAGCTTACTGCTGCCCTCTGCTGGCCGAAGATCTCCAGCGCTCATTTTGGGCTGCTTGTCGGCAGTGGACTCGTTTTCAGAAGCGTGCTCTTCCAGACGCTTTTCTAGATCCAGTTTCATGATAGTGTGAATGTAGTGGGTCTGGACACGACTGGGGTTAAATTCTATACGGCCCTCTGTGTTCCCACAGCCATCCTTGGTGCAACCACAAGGGAAAGAGGAGTGATCCATCTGTGCGAGACCAAAAAAAATGCAAATACTGTATATTAACTTGTACACAGGCAACGGATAAACATTTAGCACACAAAGACAGGACTTATGGTTTGAATTTAGAATCAGCAATGTGAGTGTCTGGAATCCAAATAAAAGTCAACAATCTCAAAAGGTCTAGCATGTGAAACTTTAGCACATGATCATGTTTCCCACCTGACACTTGATGCCAGCCAAACTGCAGCTGCAGGTTTCAGGCTCACAAAAGCCCTGACAGTCACAGCCGCAGTCCTCTCGTGACATGCGCAGCTCGTGCAGCTGCCTCTTCTCTTCCTTGTCAATCTTCTTCACTCCAGCAGCTTTTAGGATGGCGTGCCGTCTCTTGGATGAATAGGGATGGAGAAACGACCCACTGTCCAGGTTTACTCCGCTGAGGTCGATTTCTTCCTCTGGAATATCATCCACAGTCAACCGGTCCGCCTCTTCAGATTCCTGGGTACCGTTCTTAGTCAGCTGTTTCAGAGGACAAAGAGACAGTTAACATTTTCCCAGTCTTCCATGTCTGTTTATGCAGTATCTTCAATGTAGTTTTACATACCTTCTGTTTTAGAGCCTCCAGTTTCTCCTCCTTCATCCTGTTCTTAATTTTCTCACGCCGCAGGTGGCGCTGTTCGATAGCAAACTCTGCCAGCGTGTAGTGTCGTTGCACGCTGTGCCTTTGCAACATTCCCAGTGTGCATCCACCTCTGCTTGGTACACTGGTAAAGCCCTGACACCGTGGGAAGAAGAAGACGGTCACCTGATCAAACTGCACATTGCCTCTTCGTGGCCTTTTGGTTTTTTTGAGGATGGAGGCGGCTACAGGGTAAAAAAGAAAAAATATTAGTCAACATTGTCATTTGTTTGCAAATAAATGTTTATCTATCTATCCATCTAGATAGAGAGAGAGAGAGAGAGAGAGAGGTAACAGCATTCCTGAAAAAAGAAAAAGGCACGTCTAGGCATGCAAGTGCTCGAGACGGATGGGGCTGAAATGCTTTTCTCTGGAACTCATCAGGGAGTATTTCGTTAGGAAGGGTGCCAGATCTAATGGGAAGACTGCAACCGAGATCATACGCTCTGACTTTCATAGATCACAAGATGGCAGACAAGGCAAACACTCCAAGCCCTGGTGTCCATAAAAAAAAAAGTACACCACCAGATACACCAATAATTAAGAAGAGACTACAATATACAGAATTTATCCAACAAACACATCAAAGATTAGCATCTCTTTTGGAACGGTTATTTGTATATTATCAGCAAGCTAGGGATTTCCTGTAGTCAATTACAGTTAGTAGAGAAACCAAGCTGTCGGAGGATTCATTGCACCGAGAAGCGATGGAAGTTGGAGTCTTCCTGCATCAAGGAGAATTGTCGGCGCAATGCATTTCACCGGATAGAGCTAAACTCAAGCAGAGCAGCTAATTCATACATATCCACACACTCAGCCAACTCAGGCTCGTTCAATGTCATCAGCCAAGATTTCTTCTTGTGTCAAAGGCACTGGAATGATACTTATGCTAAAGGGAGGCGTTCAGAACAAAACCACTGAAAGGACAAATGTGGGAACATGATTTCTGGGAAATTCCACTTCCTCTGTATGTCTGAGTGAGACAGGGTTGCTTTTCCATCCAGTTCTTATCAGCAGATCATTGTGTAGAGTGGATGAACATGCTAATTGTCTCCACAGATGGATTACATTAAAGCGCACAGCCTGCTGGGGACCCTGAGATAGATATATAGTTTGCCATGATGTCCTTTTTGATTTCAGAATAATAATTAAACAGATGAAATTTTTAGTTACACAGCTAAATTATTTCATATTTATTTCTATTATATGCCTTCCTTAGCTTTTTCCTTTAGCACCTGTATTGAGGTTCTGCCTTGTACATACAAGACTCAATGTGTTGTTGTATCTACTGGCATCCTGCCTGTTCACTGGAACTTTGCCCTGGCCATCCTGGGAATCTCACAACTGTTTACCCTGCTTCCTTGACCTTACTGCTCCAACAGTTTCCATCAAAAAGGCAGAAGAACAGCCGGCGTGTGTGCGGGATTCACTGCATTTCATATAATTCACTCTGAAGCTAGAAGGTGACCTTATCTGGGTTCAGAGCCTGATTCTAAAGATGTTCCTTAATATGGTTGTGCAGTTCATTCCCACCGGGTGCTGCCTACAAAAATATGTGCAATTTTCTTTTCAAAGCGGAGAGAAGAAAAAGGTGTACTCACCGTTAAGCAACGTTTCTGGCGAGCTTGGGTTACTAGGCGTGGAGTCCAAGGTGTCGGAATAGCAGCTCTCGCCATCCGAGTCCCAGCCAGAGTAGGCAGAGGAGGAGAGAGATGAAGGAGAGGATGAAGAATAGCATGGGTCCTCCTCCACCTCCTCAAACTTCCTCTTGAGAAGCCCACTCATGGCGCTAAAGTGCTAATCTGCGGGACACAAAAATGACACGAAGACTTATTACCATTAAACTGATAAGTCGATCTCAGAAGGTCTCACTGTAACGACTGCAGCATGTGAATGTTTTGGGGACAGTAAAGAAAACAGGAAGCAAATCAATCAAACCGCCCCAGCACAAGTCAACACTTCTCAGCCTCTTCACCCACCTCCACATTCCCAATTAGCCAAGCGAATTCATTGATCAACAGAAAAATAGGTGTTTGCAGCATACAAGTAGGAATGTTGATTATGCAGCTCTTAAATGCCCTTCTACCCCCCGGGAGAGACTGCTTCAGCAGCGACAAAGACAATTGATTCTTTGGGTAGACGAACGAATGCCAGGCTACGCCTCTGGCTTTAAGACGCTTGAGCAGGAAGAATGCAGAATCTCACTTTCAGTGCCCCTGGTGGCTATTGGCTCAGGCAGCTATTTTGCCCCGAAGAAATGTTGCTCTCTGCTAACGCGTGTGGAGGAAGACAGCAAAGAACAAACATACCTCTGAGCTAATTTTGAAAAACCCAAGATGTACACATGCTGAAATAATGCAATGTGATGCACTGGGTAAAATACAACATGAAAATATAGATACTGTCAACTACAATGTGTAACACAAGTCTAGTTACCATGGGTAACTTCTCAGAGGTGACAAGAAACTAGATTATCCTCAATCACCTCTGGGCAAATTTTAGCTAAGGACAAGCAGCCATCAATCAGTCTTATACAGATGTTCATTCATTCAATTTTCTTCCCCTATTCCCCTATTCAGGGTTACTGGGGTGTGTTGGAGTTTTTTTACAGCGCGACACCGTGGACCATCGCAGGGACACACAACCAAACAATGTATAAACAATTAAGAAAATCACCACATAACATGATTTTTGGGCTGTGGGAGGAAACCGGAATACCCGGAGAAAACCCATGCAAGTACAGCAAGACATACGAACTCCACACATAAAGAACCTCTCACCTGGTGCTAACCAGTACGCAACCACGACGCTCATTGTCCAGATGTTGAACCATATATTATATAGTGTGCAATCAAAACTAACCCAGGATGAGTTATTACAGCTTAACCAAGCAGATATAGCAGTTACACACATCTGGAATTACACACTACGAATGCTGACAACTTAAATCTGTTAGGCGCAACCTGCAAACTACACCATTCCTTTTTCATGCACAATCCAAAGTGCCCTGGTAACAGAGACCTCCATGTGCAAAAATGCATGCATGATCCACATGGTCTGACCCCGTTACGCAAGTGTGTGTCGGGTAAACAGTAACGTGTACAGCACGTCCATCAGGTCAGTGATGTTTCTCACTTGCGCAAGCAGTTACACAGTCCAACAATTGGGATAGCAAAGCATTTGTATCCCGATTATCAATCGGGATAATCGGGATACAAATGCTTTGCTATCCCACAGTTGGACTGTCAATCAATCAATCAGCCCACTGTAGTTAATCGCTGGCTGTATCTAGAAAGATTTTTATTTATATGCAAAACAGACAATCACATTTTGATCTCTAAAGTAAACCTGACATGTCTTCTCTCGCTGCCGTGAAAGTAATACTTTGCCTCGACGAGCCTGTAAATCTGCACTAAGACCTTTACCGTAAAATCTCTAAAAGTTTGCAAAGATAAAAAGCCATTGATGTCTTTCATTTCTAGTAGCGTTCAAGCATCTGGACACAACATCTGTTGCTTTTCTCTTCGCCTTTTAACCTGTACCTATAGCTCACACACACACAAGATCAACTTACACCTTCCTGAGATCTGCTTGTGTGTCTGGCAGGGCAGAAAACAAAGCCCTTGAAAAAAAATCCCTGAGGAGATTCACCAGAGAAGCTTTAATTAAGAGTTGTGGACAGAAGGTACGGGGGGTGGGGGGTAGTTACGAGGATAGTGTAGAGAGAGATAGAGATCAGGACCCTAGTGTCTCGAACTGTAGCCTACCTGACAGTTTGACCCTGCAGGAGAGAGAAGAGGTTGCTCACTGTAGCAGTCTGCCAAAGAAACCGGATCTACCACTACAGTGGACTACCAGCACTGATAAGTATATGGTCCACACACAAAATAAATATCAGTTAAGAACTAAAATTAGGGTAACCAGCCGGCCTATACAATTCCACAACAGTGAGCAGCGTAACATCCGCCTCGCATCCCTATTCCCAGATGAGAGCTAGTCGGTGTTAGCAAATGGTGTCCCCCCGATCTTTAAGGTAAATTCTATACAATTCGTTTATTGCAGTACAACCTATAGTATTGCTTGGGGCAACTCAGAATGGATTTAATGGCATTTCAATCAGGAAAACTGACATAGGAGCAATTTGAGTTACGAGATCAGTCAAAGAACTAATTAAACTCAAAGTCCTGGCACCCCTTTATCTGTAGTAACTAGTAAAAGAAATTAACTAGAGCCAAATGAAGCCACATTTCTATAAAGACAGGGTGATTCATTTAATAGACAAGAACAGAAAACTGCAAGGACAAAAAGTCAAGCAGTCTATCTGAACTACTCTATTGCCTCACAGACTCACACACACACACACACACACACACACACACATACCAGGTGCAGAAGGATTAACTTTGCCCTGCCCGGTTGCAGTGCAGAACGTTCACAAAAAGACAACACACCACACAGCATGTCTAGAACATGTGACATGTGCGGGAACAAAATGTGCGCAACACTCCTAATGTACAACACCTGGATTGGTAGATAGTGAAAATCCTGGGTCCCGCTGATGCACCCATTACTGCTGTTGACATATGTAATCACAGGTGTGCATCTTGCTGGGAATGCAGCACATCACATAAGTTCACACCTTTACACAGAGCGAGAAACACTCCACCTGCTGGCGCAGCCACACGAACTGCCACTGTCTGAGGAGCATTTCCAGTCAGGCCGAACAACCAACACACATCCATGCCAGAGACATTCTGTTCTTGTAGTACGGCGCATGCACAGCACCCGGCCTTTCCAACTAGTAGCCTGTACACTCGTACAGGCAGACGGGAGATGGAGGGAATGGAGGACTTAGAAAAATAAATAAAGCGATCGCTCTAACCACAGGAATTCTTCTCTGGCAAGGTGATGCATTTTTCAGAGCATGGCTGGACTATCAAACCCAGATGTGCCTGCGATCTTGCTACAGAGAGAGAGAGAGAGAGAGAGAGAGAGAGACTACGCCTAGGACAAGAATCCTTTGCAAAAAAACAACCTACAATTGACCCCATGAGGTTCACAGACATTCCACAGAACTGTTCAGAAGGTTCTGTCACAAATGTGCTCGCCATGTACTTGGAGTTCCCGCCAACTCCGTTTTCCCACTTCCTTTCATGTTAATTAAAGCTAAAGTATTTAAGAAACAAGACATCCACCCTGGAAGAAATGCTTAAAAACCAGGACGCCGCATACCTCCGCATAATTAACAAGGGCAAATTAAAAGTTCAACACCTTTTTTTCAGTCATTCAGCTGACAAGTGCTGACAATGAGAGGAGCCAACAATCAGTTAAACAAAACACTTTAACTCACGAACAAAGTGTTTAACAACATTTTATCAGTGGAGCAAGAATCATTTTCTTTCTTTGGAAATCTCTTCTTGGGGAAGGAAAGGAAATAGAGAGAAAGAGCCAGTTGGAACTCCTGGATTCCAGCACTTTTAGAAACAACAGTCCTCCCTATCCTCATCCGTACATCGGTGGTGTGTGTTAACAACTCATCCAAGGAACTACACCGATTTGTACAGCAGCTGAACTGTTCATGATGGGATATATTCAACAGTGTTAAAGTCACTGGAGAGTGAAAGTGGTGGTCTCCACATTAAAGACATTTCTGCCAGATTGACTTTAATATAGACCCCATATATGGCACAAGAATTTATTTTAATTATAATAATATGAACTTATTAAAAAAAAAAAGTTGGCCAATTAAAAACTAAATCCATTTAAGAATTCCGACTTATTGAAAAATAGCAGGAAAAATGTGTTTTGTCTACCACTAGTGAATCCGAGACAAAGGCTCCGACATTTGTGAGAAGGTTATTCCCTCCAACAGCCCGGGTGAGGTCGCGCTAGAGGCAGAGACTTCACACCATTTCACCGGGTTCAACAACAATTCACACTCGCACAATGGAACAGGGGCCAAGTGACTAATCATAACGGGGGGGGGGGATTAACCGGGAACCACCAGCATGTTCCATTACTCATGAAAGAACCCTTTTGATGAACAAAAAAAAAAGTTTTTTTTTACGATCGGTTAATTAATTTAGTAATTAATTAAATAATTAATTAAAGCGCGTCCGTTTCGATGATTGACGTCACAAATCATTAAGCACACACACACACACACACACACACACACACACACACACACATTCCTCTTGTTTAATGCTAATGACAATTAACACCAAGTCATCAGGACATCGAGTCAAGTAACACAGCACCAAGTCCTAAAACTACCCGCAGGGGCAAAGAATAGATTCGGATACAGCGAAATGATATCCATTTAAAAGAACTCCGATCTCTTACTCCGATAGAAACTCCGACCGCCGAATAACATCTGTTTTGGTTTGTTTATTGTTAAATACTAGCTATTAGTATTAATCTAATATTGATACACACCTTATGGTTCTGTGTTTAAAATCAGCATTTTACAGGAACATGATCTATTTGCATGATTTGTTACAATGATAAAAAAGAAAAATCTACAGTTAATTAGTCCGACTCTAACACACACACACACACACACACACTCTCTCTCTCTCTCTCTCTCTCTCTCTCTCTCTCTCTCTCTCTTACACACACTCACATAAAAATGATGACCTCAGTGGATCTTTCCCTTGTTGCAGTGACGGAAGAGAACATTGGAAACTATTTGGCTTTCCCTTCATTCGGACCCCGATACTAGCGATTATTAAACACACACCACACCACACCACACCACCGCGACGTCCACAAAGATAATAACCCCCGATTTAAATAATAAATAAATAATAAAAAGAATAATAATTATTATTATAATGTTAATAATAACGCGTCTGCTTACCGACAAAGGGACTGAGTATCCGATCACCATTAGTAAAAAATCACAAGCGCTTTCTTTTAGGGAGGAAAAATGTCGGCAAACGGTGAGCAATAATCCAGACAAACCCGATCGCGCGGAGGCTTTTGTGTCTTTCTGCTGTAGCAGCTGAAGCGTTTTTGCCTTGTCTGAGGCGGACCTCTCAGTAGCGCAGCCTTTTTCGTCAGTGGAAAACTCCCTCCTGCCGTCTGACGCAGGCGGTGACACACACACACACACACACACACACACACACACACACACACGGAGCCACGCACGCGCGCGCGCAACGGCAGACAGCGAGATAGAGAGAGAGAGACCTGCCCACGCTGCTTCCTGCTTTCCTGGCGAGATGTCCTCACTTAACATCACTACTTACAATCATCTCAATAGAATAAGAACAAAGCTAAAGCACGTGCATGAGGTTCTACCACCAATCTAACATAAACCTAGCATTGGTGTTGCGACCAGGACGCATTTGGTGGCATATCAACGTTTCCCGTTGAAACCAAGCTGATGGTTTAGCGTAAAGGGCTGCTGCTGCTTATTTCCCAGTTTCTGACTCAACTTCACACAAAATCATGAGTCATAAGATCTCGTAATAATAATAATAATATTAATATAATAATAAAAAAAGAAAAGCAGACATCACGGATTGCGGCTGTATTGGGATGATTCACAGATCTTTTAGATTTTTGTGCGTATTGATCAGAAAGTAGCCAAAAAGTACTAAAGCGCTGCTACATCACTGTGTGAGAGTGAGACAATATAATCCGTTTATACAATCAGTTTATATAGATGGGTGACTTGTTAATAAAGACTGAACAGGGTAGCCTGTCATTAGCCCCCTCACCCCTTTATTTTGCTGATCAAACCAAAGCTGGAGTCAAGAGGGGGTACTTTGTTGTGTTCCTCTAAGCAGTTTTTAATTCATTCATTTTCTATACCTGCTTATTCCCTAATTTTGGGTCATGGGGGTCTGCTGGAACCTATCCCAACTTTCTAAAAGGCAAAAGGAAGGCGGGGTAAACCCTGGGCAGGTTGCCATTCAATCATAGGGTGACACACACACACATACTCTCAATCGTATGGGCAATTTTAAAATCACCAGTCAACCTACTGGACATGTTTCTAGACTGTTGGAGGAAACCTGAGTACTCATTGTAAACCCAGATAAGCATGGAGAGAACCTGCAAATTCCACTCAGAAATTCCTCTGCCTTGGAATCGAACACAAAACCTTCTTTCTGTGAGGCAACAGTGCCACCCTGGTGCCCCTAAACAGTTTTATTTTCTTTAATGAATATCAAGCATTAATTAAAACAAATTGATGATTACGATGTTGATGTTTTTTTCTAATTCAGCAAGGAGTTAAGTAAGATATTCATTCATTCATCTTCTAAACTGCTTCAGGGTCACGGGGGTCTGCTGGAGCCTATCACAGCACACATAGGGTGGAAGACAGGGGTACACCCTGTGGAC
>JAOTRA010000019.1:1611954-1631123 GCA_026260255.1 Pseudolaguvia tuberculata
AACCCTCCCCATTTATCCGGGCTTGGGACCGGCACTAAGAATGCACTGGCTTGTGCAACCCTAATGGCTGGGTTCAACCCTAATGGCTGGGTTAACCCTAATGGCTGGGTTAATCATTTGTGCTACAACTGCCCCTCCCAAATTATCAAGTGTAGTCAAGTGTACTTAAGAACAAGTAAACTGACTGGACTACAAATTTACTCAAATAAAACTTTTTTAATAGCAGGGGTGGGGAATTCAAGTGTACTTTAAAGAAGACATATGGATATCAATTTAACAAGCATTTCATAAACCGCAGATATATCAGCATCATTAACTTACCTCGACACGCTTGCACAAGTTGTATGTTGAGTTTTTGTAAGCTGTAGTTCAGTTGTCCAGGGCAAACACAGAACATACACTTAAACTCTTAAATATGGTCAAGGATTCGTTTCAAAAGAATTCCAGAGGATTTCACTTCCAGCCAGGTCAGCATCATTTACGCCTGTCTTGTCCGCCATATTTTTTCTCGTGTGGTATGACAGTTAAAACAACATGTCTGTTAGGTTGATTGGTGATTCTAAATTGCTCACAGAAGTGAGTGGAAATGTGTGGACCTGCCCAGGGTGTACTCCTCCTGCCTTTCAGCCTTTAGAGAGTTGGAATAAACTCCAACAGACCCCTATGACCCCAAATTAGGAAATAAGCGAATATAAAAGATGAATTAATTTTCATACCATTTTAAATACATTGACCCCAGTTATAGAAACAATTGTACTAATATTTTTACCTTCTGAAGTATTTTATGTGGAATGCTGATTTCTGTGGCATGGTAGTTGGCATTCTAACATCTGTAAGTACACCAAAGCTCTCCCGACACGCATGCTTGCTTGGGATAAAAGGATTTTTTTTTCATACCAAAATGAGGCCATCGACCTAAACACTTTTTTTCCACATTAAGATGACTGATGTGACGCCAAAAGCAGACCAAACTCCATATTCAGAAGATGTTTCAATACAGCAAGATCTAACCTTTCCTATCCTGCAACCTAATTCCATGGCTGTCTGCCAGTCACCCATTCCAACACCCCCTTCAAAAGAAGTTATCTCTACACTTTATGAACAACGGCAGAAATGTGAGTTGAGGCGACTTCTAAAACACACCTGCCCTGAGCTGAAGGGTCTGGGAAACATGGTAGAAGAGGAGTTTGCTGATATACTAAACTCAGAAACTGTCACAGATATCACATATCTGGGCAAAGTACAGTCAAGGCGTTGGATATTTGAGAATGGATCTGTTGAGACCACAGAAGACTCTCACAAGCAAACACAATTGATAGAAAAGAGCATACAGGGCGAATGTGCATTTGAACAGCACTTGAATTGCTTTAGGGAGGAAGAGTCCATGAATAAAAGTAAACAGCAAACCACTCAGAAAGAGACTGATGAGACCCCACTAAAAGATGGTGAATCACTTATTCCAGAGGAGAACTTTAAGGGGAATGTAAAAGCCAAGCGGAAAATGTTTGAAGGTCAGTTTATTGAAATTTCAAGAGAGGACATCGAGGGGAGAATTGTTATCACTGAAGATGAAAAAGGGATGGTACAAAAGCAAAAGCAGGATTTTGAAACTTACCAACCTGTTACCATTAAAAGAAACAGCGATCTTAGCATTGTAGATATGAAAGATCAAGACCAAGACTCTGGTGAGATATATCTAGGTATATCTAGAACCAAAGAGGTTTTTGAAAAGGGCTTTGACAATGAGATTAGCTCACTCCCAAATGAGAACATGAGTATAGAGGATGAAACTCATAAGACCAATGTAAAGAACAGAACCCATATGTTTGAATCGACACCTTTGGACAGAATTAACTGGCAAAATCTTGCAGAATATGATACCAAGGAAAGGATCATGAACAAAACATTAGCTTCTTTAAACCGCTTCAATGTCATTCATTCGAATGGATTCCTTCTTGAAGCCAGCGAGGCCGGGCATGTGAGAAAGTCACACTATAGATTTATTCTGGAACAAGGACCAGAAATTCAACACGAGGAAATTGTTATGGGAAGTATAAAGAGTGTTCTTCTTCAGCTTTTGACCAGAGTAACTCTAAACCCAGTTATTTCCTTTCTAAAAGAGGATGAACAGGGAATTGTTGAAATCAAGAACATAGACATTCCAACTCACCAACTTCCATTTACAGTTAACCAAAACAAGGAATACAGAACCACAAACATGGTTCAAGCCATTGAAAACCTACTTGGTCAAGAAACCTGTCTTGGAAAAGGGGTTTTAATACAAGAAAAAGCAACCGGATTTGTTGAGACATTAGTTTATGTTCTTTTCAGACATGATTGCCAAAAACTAATTGACATGGATGAAATTGCTGGAAATATGCAGGAGCAAAAAGTAATGGATCTTCAGGCAATCAGGTACTGTGATCCTTCTACCCAAATGTGCAGCCCAACTTGTTTAACTGAAGCTGATCCCTCAATTACAATCAAGCCCGAAACCAGACTAAGCAATGTGAAACTCTTCCAGAACTGTATTGAAAATGAGGATCTGGCCTACTTGAAAAGTCTTCAGAAAAGTTCCTCAGATGAAGATGTAAGTGTCTCATCCAGGCAAGAGGAGCAAAACTCTGTTATTGCAACTGGTAATCTTAACATAATCAAAGCAATGTTTGTTTCAAATCCAGAACCTGTTGGAATACATTTGCATTCTGACAACCAGAGCCAAAGCAAATGTAAAAACAATATAGAAATGACAGAGAATAGAGAACATATGCTAACAAGTGATAAAGAAATTGAAAAATGTAGTGTTGAAAGTGTGCATGAACCTGTAAATGACATGTGTTGTGAAAAAGTGGCTGAAAATATTATAAATCAAGAAGTAGATGAAATGGTGAAAGATGCATCATCGTCAAATCTTCAAAAAGCTATCGAAAGTCTCCAACAAGCCACAATGGAGGCAAACGCTCTTCAACAAAGTGTTTTCGAGAAACACTACAATACCTGTGTTTCAGATACAGGAAGCCAAAACCTCATGGAAGTCATGTATGAGGAAATCAAAGAGTCTTTCCAAACCATAGAAACTGAACAAGATGAAAGAGAGGAGACCCTAAAAGGTAGTGTCCAAGCAGCTTTGGATTCTCTGAAAAAATCCAGCTTTAATGTTACCAAAGGGGATTTTAAAGCTGCAATGATTTACAGGAACTCAGGAAAAACTCCTGCTGGGAAAAAAACAAACAAAAATGACACTACTGTGCAACAGAGTGATAATATGAGGGTTTATTTAAAAGAGATCAAAGCATGCACATCCTCCACTCTGCCTGGACAGGTGACTGTCAAGACACAGCATGAGGCTGCTGAATCCAGACTATTTCAAGGGCAGCCTGCAAATAACCCATCAGAATGTTCTCCACTAACAAACCAAACATTCAAACAGACCTCACTTCAGAAGAGTAAAAAGCCTTATGGTCCTAAGCCAGCCATTCCCCCCAAACCGGACCATTTAAAGACAACTTCTTGCTCCAAGATGTTGGCCATAAAACCTGAGAACACAGCAGAAGATGTACATACAATCAAAGCCGAATCAGTCTCTGTAGAACAGCATAGTTTAGAGCTCACAAATACAAAACTATCACAAGAAAATATCTTCTTGAACGTATCACAGAATAACAAGGACAATAAAATGTCCAGTGTCAAAATCCAGTCAAGCCCTGATTGTATAACCATGAACAGCCCTGAGCAAAATATAACCACAGAGGAGAAAAAAGAGAACTCTTCATCGCTTGAAGCAAGTGGAGGTGCTTCAGGGTTTCAAGCCTCCCTGGAGAATTTTGGAATAAAAACAGGCCAAGAGATGCCACCTGTAAAACCAAAGAGAATCAAAATGACCACAGATCAGATGGCTGTAAATCCTGTGCAATTAGAGTCTACCTTTAAACCAAGCAAGGGTCAACATGAGGAACAAGTAATGAGCAAAGTGACGATGAGGGAAAAGAAAGGAAGAAAAGAGAGCGAAGCTGAACGAAGGCAGAGACTGTCAGTACACATGGAGGAAATCATGAAGGAAAATGCAAATGCTGCCATGGAAATTTTTGATAAGCTCAGAAAGCAAGAAGAGCTAAAAACCATTCTGTCTAAAGTAGAGGAGATTGAAGTAGAAGATAGTCAGAAAGACGGAAACCTTAAAAAGATATTTGAAAGCGTACCAGATTGGGCTGTGCCACAAAACCATTTACAACAAGAGGTAATAGAAAAGGAAGTAGGGAGATCGGAAAGTGTTTGTGAATCAGAGATGCTTTCAACAATGCAGGTAGCGTTCGGAGACCTTGAAAAAGCGAGTGCCGCAATCATTACTTTAAAAGAACAAACGCTGGCAAGACTTATGGAAATTGAGGAAACCATTAAAAAAGCCCTTTATTCTGTCTCCACACTGAAGTCTGACTCAGACATTGTTGGATTGTCTGGTCTGTTCAAGGAGTCCATGATGGCTGGCCAATATTTGCCCTTCTCAGCTAATATACGTAAAATTAGCATTGGGTCAAGCAAATCTTCAAATCCACAGAGTCTACACAATGTCAGCTTCCCTCAAACAACTGTGACAGAAGAATCTCAGCTGCAGAAAGTAGAGAAATCAAAGCCAGAGCTCAGTCTCCCAGAAATGAAACCAAGAGCAGGATCTCCTTCCTCACCATCTTTTATTTCTATCCAATCCACTGCCAGAAAGAACACAGAAACAGCAGTACCTGCAAAATCTCAAACTTCCATAACAGCTCTGACTTGCTACAACATTCCTGCTGAAAAGGAAAAGAGACAGGTCAGTACACTGGAGGTAAAAACAGGCTCCAAGTCTGAGACGGTCATTGGCACCAAGACTGTTCGAGAAAAGTACGAAGAAACAGATTGTTTTGGCAACAAGTTCTACTCTTCCACGACCTCTACTGTCATGACCACCCAGCCTGAGGATAAAACGTGCTTCAGGAGACAGATGATGACCAGTCCAGCCACCAGTGAAGTTGCTGCATATCCAAGAATCAACTCATCCTCTATGGAAGGGGCAAAACACCATTATGAGCAAAGTCAAGGGGTTAGAGATATGCTTGGTTAAATAATAGCCTAATTATTTACAGGTTAATCCTTTGTGTTTCAAGGGCAGCCTTTATTTAGTGTCTTTATAAAAATTCTACAATTACAACCTTGATACAAACTATAAAGAACAGAGTTAAAGAATTTTATATCTCATATACACATTTTGGTTTGAAATGGTATTTAAGCTGTTTGTTTTTATATCAGTTCCTCAATGAATGAATGAATGAATGGATGGTTTAACAGTCTAGCGTTCTTTACAAGTTCTACTTAAAACATTTACTGAAAATGAATATCTATCTATCCCTTAAGATTCTCCTAAGGCAATCTATATCCTGGAGGGCTGGTGTCCTGCAGAATTTATTTGAACCCTAATCAAACACAATTGAAACTAATCAACATTTTGCATTGTATATTTACATGTATTTACGTCTGTTGAGGCAAATTGAATCTAAACTCCGCAGGACACAAGCTCACCCGGATGGAGATACCCTACCCATGTCTTAAGGGGACAAAAGAAATGGTTGTTTAAGAGGACTCTTTTGTGGAACCATAGAGTGTGTCTTTTAATGTTAAATCTGTGTTCTTTAACAAATGGAAATGTATTGCCACTTAGAGATACAGTACAAAGTATTATTCATTCATTCATTTATTCATCTTTTAACCTGCTTATTTTCTAATTCGGGGTCATGGGGTCTGGAGCCTTTCCCAAAGCACACAGGGCAAATGACAGGGGCATACCCTGGATTTGACACCAGTTCATCGCATGACCACACATAAATGAACAAGCACACACACACACACTCACTCACTCCTACGGGCAATTTAGACTCACCAATCAACCTAATGTTTTTAGACTGACCACTACACCACCGTGCCACCCCACAGTATTATTTAACCATTAATATAAGACACAGACACAATAATAATAATATAAGACATATAACACAGAAATACTATTTAAAATCACTCTTATCCAGGGCGACTTACATTTGCTCTCTTTTTTTACAACTGAGCAATTGTGGATTAAGGGCCTTGCTCAAAGACCCACAGTGGTTGCTTAGTGGAGGTGGGATTCGAACCCCGGTCTTTCCAGTATTACTCCAACACCTTAACCACTAGGCTACCACTACCCACTACCAGTTTATTGTACTGTAATGGCGTGTACTGTGATCTGTTCACTTTGTGTTGTTCATCTTAACCCATTCCACTTCCTCTTGTTGCGTTAACAGTCAGCTGACAAACAGACATTGTTTTTTACGGTGTACAATAAAAGTGAAATCTAATCACTTTTACCTGGATTGTGTATGTTGTTACTTTTTTGGGGTTTAACCTTATTAACAATTTTCTTTTTATATAATTTTCCTTTCAAATAGTGTTTAATTCCAAAAGGGTATTTTTTTATTTTATGTCCTGTAATTGCAGGAGTTACATTCTAAAAATAACCCACAATAGGCAACTATTATAGATGTTTTAAGGATGTAAAACTCACTACAACACTATTTATACACTTTTCTCAAAGTTCAAACCAAAAAAGTGTATTATTACAGAATCAAACCAAAGATCAAAACCTGTTTGAGAAATGAAAATTTTCCTATAAATAATAATGGTAGATTTTAGAACTAAAAAAATTCATTTTAAAAATCATCCTACGAGGTTGGACACATAATAAATTATTAATAGTGACTTGCAAACATACAGTAATACAGAGTCACACTGCTATCGATCAAAGGTTTATGTAAATTTGGTAAGCTGAACGCATTCTGTGCTGTACAGGAGACACCGCATGGAGAAGATTGATTGACAATGGTCTACAGCCAATCAGGACACCGAACACAATGCGCTGTAAAATAAAATCATGCCAAATTGCATTAAAAAAGTCTGCGAAACTGCATGGCACGTTATAGGGAGGAACCACTATATTTTTACAGGACTAGGTTTCTTCAATATTTGATGTTGGTGCATGTGGCAGGGGGTTGTGACAGCACAACCTCAGACCCACACTGTCATGATCTAATTTAAATCCAGAAAAACAAGTCCTAACTTTCTTAAATCGAATTGTTAAAGAAAGAATTGTGATGCAATCGTTTTTTCCCCACCCATCATACATTTACATCTAATCTTATACTAATTGACAGCCCATGCTGGTGCCTTTGATTATTCTGTATTAGGCAGTACAGTGTTTATCTCATTCTCATGTGCCTTTAGTTTCAGACACTCGCTCAGGACAGGTGCACTGCATGCCTAAAACCAGTTTATTCCATGGAAAAAATAGCTGCCGATAAATATGTTTTCCACAAAAACTGCTTCTGCTGTAAGCACTGCAACCAGAAACTAAGGTAGGAGTCATGATCAACTTTAACTTCAGACACTTTAATGACAACTGGAAAAGAAATTCAATTAAGCCAAAGCATAAGCAGACTGTCTCAGTGCCACCAGTAGGACTAATTAATGTCAATCTTGTTTCCTACTGTAAATGTAACACACCAATTGTATTTGCTGTAGCTATATTGCTTACATCATTCATTCTGTTGAAGTTTATCACAGCACACATAGGCCGAAATGCAGGGGTATACCCTAAACAGAGCACCAGTCCATTTGCAGGGCCACACGCACGCACGCACGCACGCACGCACGCACGCACGCACGCACACCCACCCACCTATGGGAAATTTAGAATCACCAATCAACATGTTTTTTGACTGTTTGTGGGAGGAAACCAGAGTACCCAGAGAACCCGTAGAGAACATGCAAACTCCACGCAGTAAGATTTCTTACCTGGGAATCTAACCTGGGACCGTCTAGCTGTGAGGCGACCGTGCTAACTACTACAGCACTGTGTGCTATAACATATACATTTTGTATAATATGCATAAATAATAAAAATATTATGTATTAGATGCAAAACTGTAAGAATAACTGTTTAATTCCATTTTTTTAATTGTTTTTTTTCTGCATGGTTCTAGTCTACGTAACTACACGGTCCTGTACGGAGAATTCTACTGTGTGTTTCATTTCCAGCAGCTCTTTAGAAAGAACGGAAACTACGATGAAGGCTTTGGCCACGAACAGCATAAGAAACGTTGGCAGAGAACCAACAACATCACCAAGCTTTTCTAAAGGTAAGGACTCATCCAGGGGTTACTCAGGAGCAAAGGGGCAAAACACAGGGTTAATCAGGAGCGAAGGGGCAAAACACAGGGTTACTCAGTAGCGAAGGGACAAATAGCAAGCAAGAACAGACATTATCAGCAGAACTTTGTGATCTTTAATTACCCGTAATGATTCAAGACGCGCACGCCGACGCGGCGCCTTAAATAATGAGTCATCGCCATGGCAACCAAATCCAGGACGACGACGCTAAACAAGGGGGGGAAGGGGCTTTGTCTGATTTCTCCAGGACAATTGGTCCTGCAGCCAACTGCAGCCCTGAACAGGACATGAGCAGTGGAAAATCAATGGATGGATTAAAACAAGTGATAATATTTTATGTTTAATCAGAAAAGCAGAAATCTGCGAGCCAAATGCAATCATCAAAAGAGCCACACCTGGCTGGCGAGCCATAGGTTCTCGACCCCTGTGTCCTAGAAAGGTTCGATTCCCAGCACCCCTGTAGACCCCTGTGCAAGGTCCTTAACCACACATTTCTCAGTTGTATAAATAGGAGAAAATGTAAGTCACTCGGGCGTCTGCCAATTCCCATAAATATAAATATATTATAATAATTACTCCAGTACTCCCAGTAGATCAATAATGCTGCTGTGTATGTTAGTCATTTTTTCAGTTTTTATTTATACTGTTGTTTTTGTATTTATTATCGTCAATTATTTGTCATTTGTGAATTCTATAGAACCAGATCCTTTTTTTATTAATATAGGGAATTGTGTGGTGTGTAAAGGGGTTTTTGTATAGTTTATAAATCTCATACATAGTAAGAGCCGCCGCAAAGCTCTGTATGTATGTCTGTGCAGAAGGCGGATGAATTGGATGAGTGGATTGTGGGTAAGGAAGTGTGTAAATACCGACTGGATGCCAATATTAATGTGTGAGTTCTGTAAAAAGATGTTTAAAACTAATTAAACAGGATATTTAACACCTTTTTAAACTTTCCTCTCTCAAACACAGGTTCAAGCTGGATAATCATTGGAGAATAAACTGCAAATGACTGACCTGTCAAGAGAGCGTTAAGGACTGTTAATATCAGATCTCCTCAGATGTCTTAAAAATGATGTACTTTAGGTCTGCTGTTATTTCTTTTTGTAATTAGATTTCAATCTGGTGTTGGGAGTAAATACTTATGTACGGTGTACTAAATATTAGCAGTATTTCTTTAATGAATAATTAATGCTTAGACAGATATTCACTGCAAGACTAACAGCAAAGTCGGAAATCTAGTTTATGTACTGAACCCATCTGAAAAATATCGATACAATAAAGCAACAAATATTATCATGATAGTTAATTGTATCAATATTTACACACAGATCTACTCTAATCACATCATTCTATACTAGATAGCGAGACAAGTCATATTGTGTGAATCCTTAGTAGGTGAAAAATGGGATGCAACAAGTTTACAGATGACATATTTCTGCCAGTATCCCATGAGTCCATGGGAGAAACAATGGGTCATATTCAAAAATGGCGGAAAAGTTCATATAGCACTTAAAGTAGTTCTGAAAATAGTTTCTTCAAAAACACCTTCAATAATTATGACAATATCAATAAATACAGTCTAACTCAAATGTAGTACAAAGTCAGGAACTATTGAAAATGTGGGTTATTAAACAAGGCATCAAGTGATAACATATAAGGCAAAAAAAATCCTCAACTCCCAAAATCACAAGAGATCGACACAAACAATCATTCTTTATGTTCTTCAATCAGCAGAATGCTTCTTTATTTATGCCTGTTATATCATAGTTAATTGCTCTCAAGTGCTGCCACCTGTTGGCATGTCTCAAAACTTATTGATTTTTAACACAGAACAACCAGTTAAATACACAAATGACTAAAACTAAAAACATTTAAAAGAGAAAATTTAATTTAATTTAACAAAGTAAATATTTGGCCTTATCAGCTATTCCAAAAAATGAGCAAATAGATCAAAAGCTCCTAATCACCTTTACCCATATGTGTGACAGATGACTGATTTTACGCGGGTTAAACACAAACATCTTTATAATTTGGTGCTCATTGTTGATTTTTCCATCATGCCTTGCTGATTTCTTTTGGTTTCGACACTTTCCTTCTTTGATTTCCTATAAAACAATAAAAAGAACCAAATAAAATATCTTTTTTTAAAATATCCTTTTATCTGTATAATAGTTAGTAATAGCTATAGTGATAGTTATACAAACTGGAGGTTAACATCTCAAAGCCTTTATGCACTCACAGGTTTTTGTCCATGAGGGAATCCATATGATCCAGAAGCTCAGTGTTCAGAGTTTCAGGAAGCAAAAAGCAAAGTGCTCCAGCCAAAAATGGCAAACTCCCATAAATCACCATTGGAATGGAGGGATGATAGACTTCCAAAAGACCAATCAGAGGAGCCAAAATCCCACCCACACGTGCAAACATAGCGTTTAATCCTGCTCCATTCTGCCTACAACACCACGGTTAAACAGGTGATGAGAAAAGTATTTCATAGCAATAAAATGTACTGCATAAAGTAGATTCCTTTCGGTAAATCAGTTTCTGAAATATGTATGTTAGTTAGTATTTACCTCACAACTGTGGGGTACAACTCAGCAGTGTATACATATACAATGGAAAAGGAGGCAGCAAGTGAGAACTTCCCCACCACCGCTATGATAGTCACTACTATGGGGTAATCTGGTTCGGGGAAAAAGGTTTTGTGAATACATTAGTAACACAGAAAGTTCTTGTGAGAAGTTATGTAATATAAAATTGGTTAATAAGAATATAATGAGATAATTCCTGGTACTGTTGGGCCCTTGAATAAGGCCCTTGGCCCTCAACTACTCAGTTGGATAAAAAAAAGACGGTCTTGATAAGAGCATCTGCCAGATACCATAAATGAAAAATTTTTTTTATTAAATAGAGATGTTAGTAAGTTAGAACAACTTATTGGCTGTATTAAACAATACAGCCAATAAGATGTCATTCATTCATTCTAACCTGCTTATTCCCTAGTTTGGGGTCACAAGGATTTGCCAGAGTCTACCCCAGCACACATAGGGCAAGAGGCAGGGGTACACCATGGACAGGTTGCCAGTCCATCTCAGGGCACACATAGATGAACAACCACAGACAGACAGACAGACAGACAGACAGACAGACACACAGACAGACAGACAGACAGACACACTGACAGACACACAGACAGACACACACACCTTCCAAAATTTTACTTGGTACCAATACAACCTAGGATATATTTTTACACTTTTTTTTAAAATGTCCTTATCCAGTGCATCATTCCCAGCATTATCATTTCATTTCATTTTTTCATTTGTTAAATTTATACAACTGGAGGTTAAGGGCCTGTATCAACGGCCCAACAATGGTCAAACCTGGTGATACTGGGAATTCGAATCTGGATCTTTCAATTAGCAGTCTAACACCTTAAACACTGTGCTACCACTTTCCCTCATTCATTTCATTTATATGTGACGATCCTACAGTCAGCATTTCAACACCTAAGACCCAGTGATGTGCTTACGAGTTTACACACCTGCTGGAATGGCAAGAATAACTAGACACGCAGTTCCACCAAGGAGCAACGCTACACTTTGGGAAATCTTTCTGCCAAAACGCTCAATAATTGGATAGCAGCTGAGGCGAGCAGGAAGTTCTGCAAGACCAAAGATGAACTGCGTCAGATAGATATCCAGTCCAAAGTTTCCCACATTCAGACTGATCCCATAGTACACCAAGCTGATCACAAACCTGGCAAAGAAATAATAATAATAATACGGTTTGTTTCTGGGATTATTGTGGATCATTGTAGAATTTAAAAAAATGCAGGTGGGTTGTGGAATATTTTGTATAAAGCAAAATATAAAAGATGCCCAGAATCAACTCAAAAATGAGATGAGATGAGATGAGATTTAATTGTATGAAAATGAAAGGAAAAGAATTACCAGCTTACCAGATGTAGCACATGATAAACAACCTCTTTCTCAACTTTGCCACTCGGAAAAGGTCCAGCATGTTGCTAGTTCTGACTTTGTTTTCTGCCTCTAGCTGACAAACCAATTATTCACATTACAAATAGCTTTAAAAATGTAATAAATGGTCATTTTCAACAATAAACGTGCTGGGATAAGCACAGCAGACCCCCGTGACCCCGGATTCGGGAATGAGCGGGTAAGAAGATGAATGAATGAATGAATGAATGAATGAATGAATGAATGAAAGAAAGAAACATTAATTACCCTTTCAAGCAGCAATTCCGGAACCTCCCTGCCGTTGATACGGGCTGCATTCAGGATTATCTTCTTGGCTTCTTCCTGTCTGCCTTGGGTTAGAAGCCATCGAGCAGACTCTGGTAGAATCCTTACAGAGTGCAAAGACATTTACAAATAGAACAGCCAACAATCCCCACCAAATACTTAAGCGGTTCTGGGATGATACTTATGATTTATAAAAATCAGACCATCAACACATCCTTGTACTGGGTTGCCTGATCCTAGTTTCAATAATATGCATTTCTAGTAGATATCAACCGATGCACATTTGTACTGATAGTTCATCTTGCATTTCTCCACCAGCACCAAGGAAGACCTGGTTTCAAACCCCACAACTGCCAAGTCCACCGCTGTTCTTGAGCAAGACCATTAACCCTTCCTACTCCAAGGGGCAATGTATGTTGTACGGTGTGTAATCATATATGTTTGGAATGGAGCCTCGATAACACAGCTTAAGGATTCCTTTTTTTATTCAAATAGTTAAGAAATGGCGCAGTGGGTTAAGGCACAGGCAACCACAAGCACAGCTGCTCTCCCACAACCCGGGTCCAATTCCGGCTCCTTACCAGTCCAACCCCCTTCTCACTGTCCTTATCAATAAAGGACAAAACAAGCAGAATAAAGCACAACAGCCTAAGAAAATATGTTTAAAAAGTAGCATAGTGTAGAATTTTATTGACATTTTGATGCTCCCTTTCCCTTCCCCCTTCCCCCTCTCCCTGTGTCAACCTTCATATGCCACCCCACAGCGCTGGATCTGCTAGTTCATTCTCGACTTCACGTATTCAACTTTGGACGTCACCCCACCACCAGGAGTCCAACTAAAGCTGTTTACACAGACACTGTCCCTTAATAATCTTCTTTTATCTATTCTAACCCAAATGAGGATGGGTTCCCTGTTGAGTCTGGTTTCTCTCAAGGTTTTATCCCATAGTCGCCTCCGGCTTGCTCATCAGGGACAAACTGTGGGTTTTTCTGATTTTCATGATTTTGATTGTGTAAATCTGCTTTGAAACAATAACCTTTGTAAAAAGCGTAATACAAATAAAGCTGAATTGAATTGAATTTATATTGATAAAGAAATAAAAGTTTGTTGTTGTTTGCTTAGTGGGAGTCAAATGTCAATATTGACAACTTTATAAATGCTTATCAATTTTTAGTTTTCATTCATTCATTCATTTTCTAACCCACTTATTCTCTAATTTGGGGTCACAGGGGTCTGATGGAATCTATTTCAGCTCTCCTTTAGTATTGTTTATTGGTTTACCATTAAATAAATTTCAGTTCTGCATATCGATTAAACTGTAATTAATCAGTGTCAGTAGGTTTTCCAATACATTTTGTAATATAATATCATGACAGATTTTTGTGGTGTGTCTATCATCTAGAACCTAAATAACGCCAATGAGTGCAATAAATTTCTGCAGCAGATCATTCGTAGACCTTTCTTTTAATAGGCTGTAAATCCACTCACCAACTGGGATGTGACATACAGAGTAAAAGCCTTACCAGTAGTAAATGCTGAGAATCAGGATAGGAGCAGAGGTGACTAACTGGAGTATTCTCCAATTGTGAATACCATAGGCCAACCCAGATAGTAACATGAGCCCAACAGCATAGCAACAGTGCGACAGGATGGTAAATAGGGCACGGTGTGATGGACCACACCACTCAGGACCTACAAAAAAAAAAGAGGGGGGAAGTCATTTGAATTAAAGGAAGCATCGTAAATCAAGACTATGGCTTATGCATTGGTAGGATTGTACCTATAATGTTGGTAGTGATAGTGGTGCCGGATATAGTGACGCCAACCACAAAGCGAAGAGCGATGTAAACATAGAAGTTAGGAGAGAAAGCAGCTCCTACACCAAACAGGAACTGCAAAGTCAAAGAAAATAGTAGCACGAAACGCCGGCCGTATCTGCAGGGGAGAAAAAAGAGGGAGCAAATTTGTCTATTTGTATTACTGGTACTTTAGTTCCAGATTCTTAGATTCACAAGTCTGATCTAAGTGTCGGAACAAAGAAGAGATTAGTCACACATAGGACTGCAACAAACTATTATTTTGTTAAACAATTAATAAAACATTTTAGAACAATAAATCAAATCATTAGCAATATAATTAGTTACAATTAGTTTAAAAATTGAGCTACAGAGTTGCTTGTTCTCCCTGCGCTTGTGTGGGTTTTCTTTGCGAACATTAGGTTGATTAGCGATCCTAAATTGCCTGTAGGTGTGAGTGTAAGTGTGTACCCCCGCCTCTCGTCCTATGTGCGCAGGCTTCACTCATAGGCTTCAGCAGACCCCCGTGACCCTGAATTAGGGAATAAGCGGATAAGAAGATGAATGAATGAATGAATGAATTTATGTTTTTTTCTCCCGCAGTCCAAATAAATGTATATTTGGTTAAATATTGATTCTTAATTGCCCAAAGGAGGTGGTGCGAGTATGTGTTGGATGGTGACCTGTTCCATGTGTACCTCTCCTACCTTACACTACTTCACCTACCTACACTATTTCAGATATGGCAGGGAATTATTGCATTTATTTATATACAAATATGTTATATTTATTTAAAATTATTTTATTTTTATTTTATATTTTTCATTTATTTATTAATTGCATTTGCAAATAATTGCCATCTGTAAGCTTGATTATACCAAACTTTTTTTTCCAAAGCATTTCATTTAGCTATATTAGTCTTCAGTCTTGCTAAAAGTCCACCAGTATGCTTTGCTTACATGCCAATGTATTCTCTTAAGCACAGTGTCTTCTTCTCCTTCGGCTGCTATAATTATGTGATCCGCACATTCGACTTGTGCTATCCATTGCGCCACTGCACCACCTTTAAATACAGTGTCTTCTTCTATTAAGCATTTAATGACAGTTTTAGCCCTGCAATGGACTGTACCCCTGCCTCATGTTCTATGTGAGCTGTGATAGCCATCAGCAGACCCCCCGTGACCCCAAATTAGGGAATAAGCGGGTAAGAAGATGAATGAATGAATAAATGACAGTTTTACACTACAGCGCCACCTTGGTTAAATCTTGCTATTGCAGGCCCTTACATTAGATTAGGTCATACATTGGATCAAACGACTCTAACAACAAAATTTGCAGTCTTTTTATTGTTGTCAGTAATGTCAACATAGCTGTTTCACCCCAAGTCAAATGACATGCTGGGCAAAAGGTTATGACTATTAACAGTCAACTAAGTGCCTTTCTCATCAGAAGTACACTTACTTGTCAGCCATTGGTCCAAACAGCAGAGCACCAATAAGAAGTCCGGCCATGTAGATAGATTGTGAGGTCTGATTCAGAGTCACACTGTCACACACCAAGTCAAACTAAAGTAAAAATGAACAAAGGGCGTCACAAAAGAATTTTCTTTCTTAAGCGTATTCAATTAACTTGTATAAAAGGAAGACTTTGAACAGATTTAGAAAACAGATTGGAAGGACCAGGGAGGCCTTGAAGAATTCACATTTCCTGGACCTGAGACATTGTTCTAATTGTTGCTGGTAGCTTTTTTATGGAAATCACATACATATGTAAATATGTAGGTAGGTCAACCAGTAGACAGACTGACCAAACATAACTACTGGACCAGGCCGATATACATTGCTCTGAATTCAGTGCGGTTGGGTGACACGTATACCTCGACAGAAGGGGGGGGGGGGTGGAGAGAGAATGGTTATATAACGTATAAATGGTATTGAGGTTGTAGGACACTGAAAGTTCAGTGCAGGAAAGGACTCTGGCAAAACTAACACCTGACTAAAAGGAGAACCAGGGGGAGACACAGACATGAGGGATCCCTGATATGTAAGGCAACCAGATCACCACCGAAGACAACTGACTGATAGGTGAGAGTGTGGAGGACATCATCCAAACAGCATCAGATCACCATACTACTCCATCTATGAGTCCCCTCGGCCTGCTCCTTTATCCAAAGAGGACTAACACTGAAATGCCTGATTAAATAAATGAGTCTTTAATCTAGACTAAAATACTGAGACTGTGCCTGATTCTCGGATATAAACTGGTAGACTGTTCCATAACTTTGGGGCATTATATGAAAACGCTCTGCCCCTGCTGTAATTTTATTCACATGTGGCACTGACAGACAGCCTGATTAAATGAATAAAGCAATATTTTCTTATGGCTGTCAGTAATTTCAAGGGAAAACATTTAACAGGCAAATATCAAAAAAGGAAAATAAATAAATAAATAAAATATGTTCCTTAATATGTTCCTTTTTAATAGAAATCACATACATTTGTAAACATGTAGGTAGGTCAACCAGTAGACAGACTTACCAAACATAACTACTGGAGGCTGGGACTCAGCTTATCCATCCACTACTGGCTCGCCAAGCTCCTGACTGGCAGACTACAGGCAGTTGAAAAAAATAATCCTGTCTTCCCGTCCATCAACCTTTGCATTGGAACTGCCCAGGGATGTATCTTAAGCCCCCTGCTCTACTCCCTCTATACCTACAACTGTACAGCCATGACTAGCTCCACTTCTCAGACACCTGATTGGACTACAAAAATAGTGCTCATGAACTTTGACAGTTGTACCATGAAGAGCATCATGATGCATAATATCAGTCTGGTACTGGAACAGAACCATGCAGGAAAGACGGGCACTAAACAGAGTGGTGCATTATTCATTCAATAACATATCGTCCATATATGACATGCCGTGCCAGACCAGATAATATAGCAACACAGGATGATTTGATTTATTGTTCCAAAAATGGTCGTAATTATTCTCTACTTTGTCCTGTCTAACACTTCTAAGAACGTGAATCTAAGAACTTGGAACAATAATAAAAAAAAGGAAAATTTGGTTCCTGTGGTTTTTCTCCTCTGCAGATACGGCCAGCGTTTCCTGCTTTTCTCTGACCTTGGAGTTCTTGTTTGGTGTAGGATCTGCCTTCTCTCCTAACTGCATAGGCAATAGTCTTGATTTATGATGCTTCTTAAAGATGCACTTTGACTAATTATTCGGTACATGACTGACCACCGGTGATGTACATGAGGTGGCCCACATTTGTAACACCAACTGCAACATACCACAAGAAATTTTAAGAAATAGAATTTACCTCAGTTATCAAGGTGCTGCTCCCTGGAGGTATTTGATAAATCCAACCTTGTCTGCATTTTTCGGTAGCGTTGAGTCCAAAAGCTTCAATGATCTCAAGTTCGAGTTCCACAGGTGTGAACATTTTACAGTTTTCATATTTACCACTGGAGTCTCTGGGGACAGTCAAATTCAGCTGTTCCTCATAGGTCAGGTTTGGCCCTTGCTTCCGAATCCAGTCAGTATTGCAGATGTGTGGAAAACTCAGACCACTAAACACCTGGGTAAACATGTGGAATGCGGAGAAGATGTTGGGGAGGCAAATCACCCCAAGTAGGCGCTTCTGGAAGGGACCAAAATCCCCGATAGCTGATAAAATCTGGCTAAAATCAACCATTTTAAATTTCAATTTAATAATTTTTTCGCAGATAAAATGAGTGCAAAAAATGAATCTTTAAACCGGTTTATGATCCTCCAACGTACACTGAATGTTTGAACCCATATTTCTTACATAATTTACTAGAAAATGAGCGATAAAGAGAAAGGCAAGTTAAATGTTTTCGTCTTCTTAAGCAACTGCCATAAAGCTAAGGTTCAAGATCCAGTGTTTGTGTGTGTGTGTGTGTGTGTGTGTGTGTGTGTGTGTTACAAAGATCTCTAAAGCTGTCAGGGACTTTGGAGTTGGGAAAAAGATGCATTGAACTTTGACACTTGAAAAGAAAAAACAGTCAGCAATGGTAGAAGGAAGCCACCACTGAGTAACCTAGCTAATATAAAAATAAATCATAAAAAAATGCCTTGCTTGTAATGTGCTGTTCACATTCACTAAACAATGAGATCAAAGCATTGTATTTTCTATCAGAAAGCAGTGGGATCCAAAAACCTTTTATTATCTATGATCACAATGGGTTCCCTCTCTATGAGGCTGGTTCCTATCAAGTTTTCATCCTAATTTCATCCAATAACCTTCTTATTCTGTAATTCGGGGTCACAACGGTCTGCTTCAGCCTATCCCAGCACACAGCGTAGAAGTGCAGGGATACACCCTGGACAGGTCGCCAGTCCATCTCAGGGCTACACATTCCACCACACACACTCACACTCAGTCCTCTGGGCAATTTAGACTCACCAATCAACTTAATGGACATGTTTTGTAGATCAGCACAGCTAATAATGTTAGAGATAGAGGTAAACCTGGATTCATATCATTTAATGATCCTGAATCAACATTTAAGGGGGAACATTTAAATCAGGGGTGTTAAAGTAAGATATCACAGAGGGCCAGCTTGGTTCAATTATTAATTAAAACATATTGAAATGATTGCAAAGTCTATTGAATCAACAAGCAAACACAGTGTATATTATTTAATTATTAAATTCAATTGAATTCAATTTATTTCTATAGAGCTTTTTACAACAGTCAGTGCCTCAAAGCAGCTTTACAGAGTGGATAAGAATTCTGATAGTTTGTCCCTGATGAGTGCTGGGGGCAACGGTGGCAAGGAAAAACTCCCTAGAGTGGGATTAGGAAGAAACCTTGAGATGAACCAGACTCAACAGGAAACCCATCCT
>JAOTRA010000019.1:1677687-1689658 GCA_026260255.1 Pseudolaguvia tuberculata
TCCATCTCAGGGCAACACACAGACAAACAACCATTCACACACACATTCACTCCTATGGACAATTTAGAATCACCAATGTTTTTGGACTGTGGGAGGAAACCAGAGCACCCTGAGGAAACCCACGCAAGCGCTGGGAGAACATGCAAATTCCGCACAGAAAGATCCCGGCCCGGGACCTTCTTGTTGTGAGGCAACTGTGCTATCCACTACGCCACCGCGCCGCCCGATATTTTACTTATGAAATCCAAATAAAATCCAAATAATAAACTAATCCAGTGTTAGGATACATAAAAATCTATTTAAATTCAATTAATACATTTTATTTGCACAGTAATACTGGAAAGAAACTTTAAATTGCAGAAAGACCTGTTGTCTATAAAACAAAGGAAATATGATGTGACCCTCACAATTAAAAGTTTGGTGACTCCTGGTCTACACAATGTTGTTTTTGGATGATGTTAGCGGTCGCCATGGCAATAAAGCGACATCTTGGCAACATTTTCACTGCTTTTCCAATGCACTTGGAATAAAATAAAAATAAAAAATGACAAACTGTTGCTTATGTTGGATACACACCACATTTTTTGTCAGGTAATGTCCTGACTATGTTGGTGTGTGTTCTGAGTTTCCCTGTAGAGGGAGGTGTGTTAAAAGTGAATCTGCTCATAAGAACATCGGTGGTACCCCGAGCATTAATCAGAAATCTTGTGTGTGTGTGTGTGTGTGTTTGAGAAAAGGTTCTGGTCCTCTCAAGGTTTCTTCCTAATCCCACTCTAGGGAGTTTTTCCTCGACACCGTCTCTCCGGTGCTCATTAGGGACAAACGATCAGAATTATCATTCACTCTGTAAAGCTGCTTTGAGGCAATGACATTTGTAAAAAGCTCAATAGAAATAAAACTGAATTGAATTGAAAACTGAATGAGGGGCAAAATGTTTCCACAAATTGTCTGTCAAAATCATTGCAAACACTATTATGGCGAATTCTTCCTGCCTATCGTATGCCATATTTATTATCTAAAAGATTTTGCAACATTTTCCCATGTTTACAGTGCTGTACTTGAGATGATGATGTGTGTTGTACTCTACCACAAGCCATTGCATCAAAACGGTAAAAAAAAAAAGGCTGCATTTTTGGTTCGCTTTGTTTGTGGTTTCTGACATTTTGAAAAGCTTTTCGTAGGTTTTTAATGTGTACCCAGCATTAATTTATTAAAAATCACAGTATGTTATTATCTGTCTGGAGGAAGGGGTGTATGGTGTCCTGTAAGCTCTGTACTTACAATACACTTTTTTCACCTCAGCAAGTCCCAATTACCGCATGACTCGCTCGACTCACTCGCTCGCTCAGGGAAAGGAACGAGTGAACGCACCATGAAAAACGAAAGTGGCAGGCGTACTTCTGTAAACAAACAAAAAGCTCCTATGGAGAAGGCACAAGTCACACTTAATCGATAAACCAAGGAACAATCGTGTTTTTGTGTAGAAGAAAAAGGAATGCAGAGAAAATTCTTTACGGTTCCCACAAAACACTGATGTTGGATTTTTCACTGAAAGAAGGATGTAAACTAAAGCATCATTTCCTTTTTAATACCACATTTCCTATTTCTCTTGACTGGGCCAAATCTCTTTTATTCAATTGAGCAGTTTAGGGTTAAGGGCTTAGCTTAACCACTGTACTATCACTTCCCTCAACTAATGTTTTTTTCCACAATCAAAAGTGAAACTAAAGTTTAAACTGATGATACATTTATTGCTAAAACAATCTTAATAGAGTTTAAAAATATAGTTTGCTCACAAATGACCACCGATTATAACATTAATTGTTATAACATTCTACAATAATGCTGGGATTCAAATAAAGCTAGCAGCAATTTAAGGGTCCAAACATCTCACGATAGAAGCGATAGAAGTCCAAGTACATCACAACAAAGGACAGGTAGCGTTCAAAGTACTGTAGAACAGAAGTGAGGTTTCAACCACTCCACAACGGAAGGGATTTACGGATCCGAGCAGTGCATAACCGAAGAGATCTAGTGGTCCACAACAAAAGTGATCTATGGGTCCAAGAACTCTACAGCAGAAGTGATCTAGGGCCCCAGCACTTTAGAACAGAAGAGATCTAGAAGTCCAAGCATTTCACAACAGAAGAGATCTAGCGGTCCAAGCCATCTACAACAGAAATGATATAGGAGTCCACGCACTCTACAATAGAAGTGATCTAGGAGCCCAAGGACTTTACAACAGAAGTGATCTGGGGGTCCCTGAACTCTACAGCAAAAGTGATCTAGGGCCCCAGCACTCTACAATAGAAGTGATCTAGGGGCCCAAGGACTTTACAACAGAAGTGATCTGGGGGTCCCTGAACTCTACAACAGAAATGATCTAGGGGTCAAAGTGCTCTACACAAAAGTGATCTAGGGGTTCAAGCGCTCTACACAAAAGTGATCTAGGGGTCCACACACTTATAAAGTGGAGCCTAAGCCAATACTCAAGCACAGATACTAAATATGATTCGGGCACTTATAATGACAACAACATAATTTGGTCTGATTTTGAGAAACTGAAATAGCTGCACATTGTATACTCTTTGGTAGGTTCTTACAGTCCACTGAAAGAATACGCTGAAAAAGATGTCTGAATAATGATTGTATTCCTCAGTCCTATCGCTTGAACACAATGAAAGAATATACGTCAGAATAAACAACTGACATGTAGTTATAAAAATATACATAGATATTTCAAATCTAAACGGATTATCCTGCATGTTACAATCGTATGGATACACACACGTACTACTATATGACATCCATTCATTCATCTTTCAACTCGCTTATTCCCTAATTCACGGTCACGGGGGTCTGCTGGAGCCTTTCCCAGCATATATAGTACAAAAGGCAGCGGTACACCCTGGACAGGTTGCCAGTCTATCGCAAGGCCACACATAAACAAACAACCACACGAAGAATCACCATTCAACCTAATGTGCATGTTTTTGGACTGTGGAAGGAAACCAGAGTATTTGGAGTAAACGTGCAAACTCCGTACTGATAGACCCCGGCCACGGAATCGAACCTGGGACCTTCTTGTTGTAAGGCAGCTGTGCTAACCACTATGCTACCGCGCCACACCCGAACATGAAATAAAAAATGATAATAGTAAGACCCACAGATGCTCATTGGCTGACAGTACTGAGCGGAATTATGAGTGGAATGCATGGATTTAACCAGTCGGTGGTTGTACAATTGTTTCCCCAGGCTTAAATTCTATCCATCATACTGCATGTATCCTACGGTATGGATTTACTTCGGGAAATCAGCTGGAACTCATTTTATTAGCAGCAACAGTACTAGCAGAAATGGGTGTGGAAGGGGACCCAACCTTGCATTATTTCAAAAGGACCAAAACTGATAGCGGCGCCCCCTTATGGGCAGTATGAAAGGCAGTAAAATATTGATACTGCATCACTTGACTCATTTTTAAAACATGCTAGTGTGCGATTTTCTATTAAACGATATAAAAAATATCATTAAACATTTATAAGTGTTGTATACGCTTGTTGTCATGGGCGTGACCAAAAGTAATGCACATGATTATTAGTAAGTCACATGATCATAAAATGTATGTAGGTTCCCTAAACCTGTGACTACGAGTAATGCACAAAAGGGGTGTGAATGCAAGTGATGTATGTAGAGGGTGTAGACAGAAGTGGTGCTTGTGGATGGCATTGCCAGGAGTGATGCATGTAGGAAACAAAAAAAGTATTTCTTCTTCAGTTTATAATCCGAGCTAAGATGAGACTTTTTTACAGTCTTGTTTAAGGTCCTAACTGCGACCCTTTATCCGGTCTGAGATTTGAACCCACAACCTTCTAGCTCATTGTGACACATCGGAAGAAACCATATGAGCTTATTTCAAAAATATATAATAATCCAAGCTCTAAATGTTCCTATTGTGTATTGTATAATTTGTGCAAAGCCAATTGGACATGTCACTAGTTATATGTTGAAATGTCATTGTAAACAACAGTGCAATGCCTGCTTTGTGTGTGTGTTTGTTGGGGGTAATGTTGGAAGTGTCTAAGATACACAGCCCTTACTAAGGAGTCTGCTTTGTTCTGTGTGCTGAAACAGGCACCAGTTTTCCCCGGATCAAGGCAGAGTGGTGATCATTAGTGGGGGCAGGAGTGGACAGGCACAGGGTGCATCTCCGGGCAATTCAAACTCCCGAGCATCAGAAGCCTCCCTGGACGAATGGGTGGCTGAGCAGCACCTCCGCTGTGGGCCGCCATTTCTCCTCCACAAACACTTGGCGTAGAAAATCCCGGCATGCGTCCGACACTCCCTCAGGCAGATTAGGTTTTGTGGGCTGAGTGGCGATTTTAAAGATGGCTGCCATGGCTTCGTATTCGGCCCATGGTGGCTTCTGGGTGAGCATCTCCACCACTGTGCAGGCTACACTCCTGAGAAAAGACAGGCAATAAGATTCTCATTTTTGCTGCTGTTGTTTTAATTCAATTTAATTCAGAATAAAATTGTTTAATAAATAATAGACAGCATTAGTTAAGTTTATATTCTTTGTGTTAAATAGAACATATCTAAATCTGTCTGTAAATATATGCCTGTTTAATGTTAGTAAATAGTAAAACAGTAATAAAACAACGTAACAAATTTGTCATCTATTTATGCTTTATAATTATATTATTAATATACATACAGAAAAATAACAGAGATTATCATACTGGAATCAATAGTGCAAAGTAATGGAGAGTGCGTTAGAGAAGTGAAGAAAAGAGTTCAGACAGGGTGGAGCTGGTGGAGAAAAGTGGCAGTGATTTATGATCGGCGAGTTTCAGCAAGAGTGAAAGGGAAAGTTTATAGGACTGTAGTGAGACCTGCAATGTTGTACGTTTTAGAGACAGTGGCGTTGTCAAAAAGACAGGAGGAGGAGCTGAAGGTGGCAGAGTTGAAGATGCTGAGATTTTCATTGGGGGTGACAAGGATGGGCAGGATTAGAAATGAGTTTATTAGAGGGACGGCGCATGTAAGATGTTTTGGAGACAAGGTGAGGGAAGCTAGGTTGAGATGGTTTGGACATGTGCAGAGGAGGGACATGCAGTATATTGGTAGAAGAATGCTAAGGATGAAGGTGCCGGGCAGGAGGAAAAGAGGAAGACCAAAGAGGAAGTATATGGATGTGGTGAGGGAAGACATGAAGGTAGTAAAAAAAGCAGATATAGAGGACAGGGTAGTGTGGAGAAGAATGATCCGCTAAATATATATATTTATTTTTCTCATTTTTCATATGTATTTTCCAGGATTCAAAATCTGGTAATTACATTTTCAGGATTTCCATGTTTGGGATGTTAATATTTGTTCAAATTTGAATCAAAAGGCTTCAGCAGACCTTACGACCTTACGAAAAGACGTTAGAAGATGAATGAATGAATTAGTGAATAAAAAGCAACAGGTTTTAAAAAGGTTCCTACCAGACGTCAGCTTTGCGGCCATAACCCTCTCCGTTAATCACTTCCGGACTCATCCAATAGGGGGTGCCAGTGACTGATTTAATGCCGGTGCCTGACATGCAGATGGTCTGAATACGTTTGCTGGCGCCGAAGTCTCCCAGCTTTACATTTCCAGATGAGTCCCTTAGAATGTTTGCACCTGAAACATACACACATTTTTACTGATGTATTTAGACCCTGTAGGACTACAAAACAAAAATATACTACAAAAAAAATACCCTTAGCCAAAATATGTTATTTTTACATAAAAAAAGCTTGTATCCATCCATTCACTCATCTTCAATATCTGTTTATGGGGATCTTCTGGACCCCGTCACAGCTCTCTGAAGGGCAAAAGGCACAAGGCTGGACAGGTTGCCAGTCCATCACATTGCCACACAGTCACAATTACTTCTATGGGTAATTTAGAATTACCAATCAACCTAACGTAGATGTTTTCGAAACCGGAGAACCTGGAGAAAACAGACAAATCCGGGCCTTCTTGTTGTGAGGCAAAATGTGTTACATTTACAGCATTGGGCAGACGCTCTAATCTAAAGGGATTTACAACTGAGCAACTAGTGGTATAAGGGCCTTGCTCAAGGGCCCACAGTGATTGTGACCCCTGTATTTCTGGTATGAGTCCAACACCTTCGCCACTAAGCCACCACTTCCCTACCACCCCTTAGTAAAAAATAGTACAATTAGAAGGTCACCACATCTTAGTTACTTATTACAGAATTTAACTTTATAAACAACAGCTTCCACACACTCCTGTTGAGAACGATTAATACACCCCTAATTATTCAGGTTTAAGACTCTCCTCCTCTCCTCTTCCCTCTTCTCTCCACTTCTCTTTTACAACATCTCTATTCAGGCATGTTTTCCGTCAGACTGGCCCTGTATGTTGCCTGTGAGATTTGTGCTTGTTTGAGCAGTGACTAATTCTCACCAGCCACAAGATCCTACACACCCGAAACTGATGACAGAATAAATGGAGAAAGAGAGAGAGGGAGAGAGAGAGAGAGAGAGAGAGAGAGAGAAGAAAAAGGGACTGGGTTTCTGGTTACCTTGTTTTGTTTTTTTCTCCCACGTTTCAGTTGAGGGAATGAGTCTGATGAGAACGAATGAGTGTGAAGGAATGCTTATGATACTTTTGGCTAACCACACTGCTGCCTAATACAACACCAAAGCCAAACCAAAGAGATTTCTCTAATCAATAAGCGGTTATGGGATGTATTCTGAGCAGAGGGCTTTGATATATGATGGGATGTGACAGGGAATCATCTACTGTCTATTAAATAATACTGTTTATAGCAGGAAGTGGTAGCTCAATGATTAAGGTAGCCTAGTAGACAGCAAATTAGAACGTTTATGTCCCAGCACTACCAAGCTGACCAACCAAACCCTCAAACTTAGATTTGATATCAGATATTGATATTTTATCTCTCCCCCATTTCTGTTGGTTTGCTGATTGCACACACGCTATTTAGAATCACTAATCAACTTAATGTACACGTTTTTGGACTGTGGAAGGAAACCGTAGTACACCGGGTGCAATGAAAACATTTCAAATTTTGCACAAAAATGCCCCTGGTTCAGGGATCAAACCCGAAACCTTCTTGTTGTGGCAATCATGCTAATCACTACACCACCGAGCAGAGCCTTTAACTGTCAAATATTAATCCGAATTAAAGAATTGGTGGAAATATTCCACCTATTATTCCAGTGAAAAGCAGAGAAATACATGCTTATGTGTGTATGTGAGTGTGTGTATGTGATGTTTAAGTCTCTGTATAATTTAGTGCCTGCAAACAAGTAAGAGGAGGATGTGTGTGCATAGTGTATGTGTCGTATCAGTATCAGTGAGTGAATGTATGAGTAAATGTGCATGTGAATGTGTGTGTATGTGTGACTGACTGAATATGTGTACTGTATGTGTGTGTATGTGTGATGTGGATCCGTTTATTACCTTTGATGTCTCGGTGGACGATCATGTTGCTGTGGAGGTAGAAAACTCCCTGCAGGATCTGTCTGGTGTATCTGCGTGTCACTTTCTCTGTCAGAGCACCGTACGCCTTTAGTTGGTCTTTTATTGAACCCTGAACACACACACACACACACACACACTGCTGAGTATAAACATTCCAAGATATTAACTCTCAAAATCTCATACAACTTGATATACTACATTTAATTAAGTATTAATTAAGTATATCTTCTATAATGCATTGTTCTGGATAGTTGGAATAAAATTCATAAGTACTACATCCGCCATGTTGATATTGTCACATGACATACAATGCCACAGCATCGTTGAACTTCAATGATGTTAAACAAGCGACATTTAACTATAAGTAACAATTTATTTCCTATAAGCACTTAAATCTACCTAAATTAGTTGAAAAGTGACGCATCACCACTTTCCACCAAGGGCTAAGTAAAGCCTACATTAAAAACCAGGTGGCAATTAGAGATCATTTGGAAACTTTTTCTCCAAACTGTATTACACATACTAATGATTCGGAGATTAGTACTTCTCATATCACATACTCAATTTCGCCGGAGGCTCCGTCTAAAATCACATACTTCCAGAATAGAGAGTGTGACAAACTGAGTATATGAGGCAAGTATTATCCTTCCAGTATGTGGAAAGTTTGTCAATGGTCTGCTACTCCCATCCGGACTTTACAATCCCAGGAATCCGCAAGAGAGCAACGTCTCATCATATGCAGAAAGTCGCGATGCGTCACTTTATTTCATGATGCCGCCACAGACACTATCTGTCTGAATAAGTAAGCGTTTGGTATGTGTGGGTGTGTGAGTGAATAAATGAATAAATGTGTGTGTGCTGTTGTATAAGTGAATGAATAAATGTATGTGCAAGTGTGTAAATTAATTGTGTCTATAAACGAGTGAGTGTGCGTGAGTTTCTGAATGAGTTGAGGGACTGAGACGATAAACGTGAGCGTGTCTAGATGTAAGTGGGTGCGATTGTGAATGTGTCAGTGTACATCTGAATATGTGTGTGTAAAACCTATTTTAAGACTGTATTATTGGGTTTTAGTAAAAAACGCTCTTCTGAATAGAAGCAAGCTTTTAATACTAACACCCCCCCACCACCATCAGAACAACAACTTAAGAGTAAAAAAAAAAACATCCCATAATTCTCTACACACAGCAAAAAACAAGAGCATGTGCGTTTGGCCATGTTTTTCTATTTATAGCCAAGTTTCATTATGCTGAGCAGCTGGAACTGGAAGTGTTGAGGTGTTTATCCTGATACAGAACCGTTTCTATTCCCAAACCCGTGTGTTACTTTGACATGCTAATCCGAGCAGGCGAATGTGTCCTGCATTTCCTTTTCGCCTTCCTATTTTTGCGCTTGTATTCTGAAATGTATGTCGCCTCGAAGTCTGTGCGCCTCAGCAAACGCTTCACCTCACTGCTGAACCCATAATCCTCAGCGCGACATTTTAACGGGCTGTAATCGATCAGCAACAAACGATTATTTTGAATGGTGATTAATCAACAATTACTGAAACGATAAATCAGTGCATGTTTCTGTTTATTTTATTCAGTTAGTTCGAGTATTTCGTAATTAAAGTTGTTGATGGTATAAACCAGAAGTTGATTATACTGTATACAAATAATTAATAACTAAATAAAATCATGTAGTTGTCTATTTCTGTTCTTAGTAATTTTACCATTTTTGTTTTTACAAAAATGTTCAGTATTTTACAATTCTAAATTTCAGTATGATAATATCATCCATCTTTAGATGATGATTTGGTTTCTTGAATGTCCTTTTATGAATAAAGTTCAGTATGACCTGAAACTCTGGAAGTGGCTAGGAAATAGGGAAAGTGGTGGTTAAGGTGTTGGACTAATACCAGACCAGAGTTCGATTCCCAGCTGCACCAAGCCACCACTTAACCCTGAATTGCTCAGTTGTAATAAAATAGGGGTTTTACTTCAATTAGTTTATAAAATGCTAAGCATTATAAGCACTCATTTTGATATTTTTGCAAAACAAAATTTGCCGTCTGCCGCTTGTCATCAATAATATTGAAATATTTGCTGCTGTATAACAAGCAGTATTTGTTTTTATAAGTACGAGTGCTCAGTACTGGGACGAATACCAATACTTTTGAATCCCTTTTCTCGGTGTATGTCTAAATGCCATGGTGAAAGTGAATGTGTGTGTCTAAAATTGTGTGTGTATGACAGTAAGTAAGTGTCTCTGTATATGGGTGAGTGTAAAAGTCTGTTTATATGTGTTTATTTGCCAGTGACCTCTGTCATATATTAAATCGCTATCCTGTTTTCCAGACTTTATGAGTAAGCCTGTTGAATCAAGTGTCAAAAACCAGGCCAGAGTCTTGTTAAAGTTCTGTAGAGATAGAGAGTTAAATAATGAAGAATAAATCTCAGTGTACCAGACAGAAAACCGATGACTAAACTGTTTACTAAAATTTTGCCATTGGGGTAAGCAGCAGGTCAGGATTAGCAGTTATGTTGCTGGAACTGGTCATTGACATGATACCGTTTGTAACCATGATGATACATACCCCTGGCATGAACTCCACAAAGATAGACAGCTTTCTCTGGCTGGGATCACGCAGGCAGCCGTAGTACTGCACGATGCGTTCATGACGGAGATTCTTCAGGAGCTGTATCTCACATTCAAGCGCGTTTACTTCCTGCGTAGAAGACGAGGAGGAAGAGAAGGAAGAGGGGGAAAAAAAATGAGGATTTTATGTCTAGCAATAAATAATTGCAATTCTTTACCTCAGCATGTCAACCTTGTTGGTGAACCTTGACATAACAGTCAGTTGTACTTCAGTGGATAAAGTGTTGGACTGCTGATCAGAAGATTGTGGGTTCAATTCCTAACACTACAAAACTGCTGTGGCCCCTGAGCAAACCCCTTAAACCTTAGCAAAGCCTTCTACTGCTGGAGCCTATACCATTGTACATTGTACAGCAAAAAGCAGGAGTACACCTTGGACAGGTCAACAAGCACACACACTCACACACACTCCTATGGGCAAGATAGAATTACCAATCAACCTAATGTTTTTGAACAGTGGGAGGAAACTGGAGCACCTGCACAAGGGGAGAACATGTGAACGTATATGCATATATGTACAGTATAAATGTAGTGTATATGTGCGGAGGGGGCTTATTGTTTAACTGTTTATAAAGAAAGAGATTTTCAGACAAAGGGTTGCACCTTCAGGAAATTACAAAATAATAAAACCAAATTAAATAATAATAAATCTTTTAAAAAGACAGAAAAAAACATTTTAAGTCAACAAGTAAATTCAGTCAATGAAAATTAACATTCATTCATTCATTCATTCATCTTCTTACCCGCTTATTCCCGAATCCGGGGTCACGGGGGTCTGCTGGCGCCTATCCCAGCACACATAGGGCAAGAGGCAGAGGGTACACCCTGAACGGGTCGCCAGTCCATCTCAGGGCAACACAGACAAACAACCATTCACACACACATTCACTCCTATGAACAATTTACAATCACCAATCTACCTAATCTGCATGTTTTTGGTCTGTGGGAGGAAACCGGAGCACCCGGAGGAAACCCACGCAAGCGCGGGGAGAACATGCAAACTCCGCACAGAAAGATCCCGGCCGGGCGCGGTGGCATAGTGGATAGCACAGCCGCCTCACAACAAGAATATCCCGGGTTCGAATCCCGGGCCGGGATCTTTCTGTGAGGAGTTTGCATGTTCTCCTCCGGGTGCTCCGGTTTCCTCTCACAGTCCAGAAACATGCAGATTAGGTGGACTGGTGAGTCTAAATTGCCCATAGGAGTGAATGTGTGTGTGAATGGTCGTTTGTGTTGCCCTGAGATAGACTGGCGACCTGTCCAGGGTGTACCCCCGCCTCTCGCTCTATGTGTGCTGGGATAGGCGCAGCAGACCCCCGGATTCGGGAATAAGCGGGTAAGAAGATAGATAGATAGATAGATGAATGAATGAATGAATGAATGAATGAATGAATGAATATTAAATGCATTTCCAAAAATAAAATATTTAAAAAATGGTGTAAATGTGTGGCAACCCTTAAAATACATTAATAAACAGAAGAATCCGAATCCATACATTACTGAATAACCCTAATTATGTGCGCATGATCTCAGTTTACCTTGCTGGTCTCCTGACACTCGGGGTCAAAGGGCACCTGTTTAACAGCGAGCTCTCGGCCGGTGTCTGCGTCATAGCAAAGGTAAACCTCACCAAAAGCTCCGCGACCGAGAAGCTTCCCTTGACGCCAGTTCACTGGTGCCCGTGGTGCTACACACACACACACATCACACAGGTGAACACAGTATCAAGACTCACAGTTTACATCCCACAAATCTATCAATTTACACACACACACACACACACACACACACACACACACACACACACACACACACACACACACACACACACACA
>JAOTRA010000019.1:1689758-1704032 GCA_026260255.1 Pseudolaguvia tuberculata
GACAGACAGACAGATAGATAGATAGATAGATAGATAGATAGATAGATAGATAGATAGATAGATAGATAGATAGATGTCTCTCACATGGTTGTTAGTAGGAGTTTTCAGCACGACTCTCAGCACACTCTTTGCTCCTGAACTGCAGCTCAAATTGGACACGGCTCGGTCCAAATCCTCCTGACACTTCAGAGCCACCAGCGTCTGTAAACACACACACACACACACTAATATCTTTAACTCGACATTTTTGTTCTGCACATTGTAGCGTCTGTAGATGCTATTTATATTTTGTAATCTACAAATTAGCATCAAAAAGACAAAAAACAAGCCTGATTTTTTTAACCGACTAACAATGACAAAATAACTTTTTTTAATCCCTCAGTATTAACACAGAGTCCAAAGAAACATGGCTAATTTATGAATTTTGTCAGTTGCTAAAAGTATTAGTAGGAAGCAATAATGAGTCAGCATTAAAACTAGCTTTACTAGCTAATATACTAATATAACACAGCACTCCAGCGATTTTATTTCTTCTTCACTTACTAAAGTCGTTTGCTAAGACGTTTACAGTTAAGGCGGTGCCTGATGCTAGCTCGAGCATATATCGTTTTTAGCGTGCTGACATTTTTTTTGCGTGTTGACGTGGTTGTTTTTTTTTTTTACCTCTCTGTCAGTGTAGTAAAGATCCAAATGCTGACCAAAAGCCTCCGTCACTTTCTGCAGAAGTTCCCTAAATTTCAGCGGCCTCTGGAAAGGAATGATTCTGCAGAAGAAGGTCAAAGTTCATGTCCGTCAGATTTTCATACGTACCAAAATCACATACTCCTTTAAGTATGTACTTCATTTGAATTACTATGTACTTTCCATGCTTGATTAAGGGTTATAAGAACAAAAGGTTGGGATGGGGTTGGGGGCAGTTGGCCTAATGGCAATTCTAAGAGTCCGCACACGTGGGATGCCAGGAGAGATTGTTTTCATTATTAGTAATATAATAGCGTGTTAGGTGCAGAAGAAGGGCGGTAGGCGGTACAACCGCATATTCTTTTATAAGATCCAAATTCCTATTGGCAAAGCATTTCGGACGTACTTAATTCCAATTTTATTTGTCATATACACCGTACAACATACAGTAAAATGTTTCACAATGTTTGCATATCCCACATTGGAAGGTTAGGGTTAGAGCACAGGGTCAATGGTTGAGGGTTCAATATCTAGAATTCCGTAAAATCAATTACCAATATAGATTTTTCCAACAATTTTCTTTCTTAGTTTCGTTCTTACACTGGTTTCTTTCCCATGAAAAAGTTATTGCAGAATGTAAACTGATTGTGCGCGAGTGTGTGTGTGTGTGTATGTGGTCGCGCTTGGCACGAGCACCTGGAACGGAGCTCTGTTTCAACACCAGCGCTCCTCACATCAGTGTTCACACAAAGGCAGATAAAGCTTCCTGAGAGGGGAAAAAAGCAACCAAGCAGTTTCCTGTGCATTCCCAAACTTTATTCTCCGAAATATCCCACTATTCCCTTACCATCTCTTGCTATCTGCTGCTTCTGAAATAACCCCACACTTCCCACATGCGACGTTGTTCAAAACCCGCCGTGGAATTAGCAAGCATTTACTGATGGCATCTCGGGCTAGCTTCTGTACATCAAATGCCTCATAGAATTCGGCTTGTGGGGAAGGAATTCAGGCGTAAGAAAATGTTCTTTGTCTCTGCATTTCAACTCTATCTGAGATTCTACCAGGGGTCTCCAAACTCAGTCTAGGAGGGCCAGTGTCCTACAGAGTTTAGCTTCAACTTGGCTCAACACACGTACCTCCAAAGATCTTAATTATTTGGTTCAGGTTTGTTTGATTAGGGTTGGAACTAAACTATGTAGGACACCGGCCCTTCAGGACCGAGTTTGGAGACCCCTGTCTAGAGGATAGAAACAAATCTTTTGAAACAGGAGAAGTTGTGTCCGGAAAGGGACCACGAGAGGAAAATATGGCTTGAAGAAAGACGAGAGGATGTATGGAATGAAATGGTTTTCCTTCCTCAATGCGTTTAGATAAGCACAGGCTGGCATGGAGAGCGGCGCTCGCCTCCTTCCTGTCCCCCTGCTCCAGTCGCTTACGAAGGAAAGAAAAACCTTCCAGTGGCTCCAATTAGGGCAGCGTTAATGCCGGGCTGACAGCAGTATGGTCTAGTGATGAGGTTCCCTTGGGTAACAAGAGTGCGATTGTCACAGTAACGTCTTAAACAGTGGAAATTTCTAGAATATTAAGTGATACTGTTACAGTGCCAAGTGTTTCTATTTTCCTTTCCTCTTTATTTTTATTCTTCCTTTTACTTTACTTTTCATTAAAAAAATATGAAAGACTTTTGGAACGGAGCGTGATTCAATAACGTAACTTAACCTCCGAATACATTTCGTACACGTTATGATTGGTAAAAAAAGGGGCATTATTATCAGTCACATCTATTCTAGCTTTCAGGTTAAATTCTTATGTCAAATTATGGTCTTAGTTGTGTCAATAAAAACAATCAAACATTGCCCCAACAGTTGAGTTTACTTTTGTCTGTGTTGCTCTAGCTTAAAAACAGACTAACCAGGTTTGGAGGTAAGTGACAACAGTTCTGTAGATTTGCATGATCTAATTACATAGAAATAATTTTTAATAAACAATTATAAGACCTTATAGAATTATTAAAAAAAAAAAAAAAAACATCCAGCAAGTTTTCCTTTTATATTATAGCTCAGTTCAATTCCCACATTTAATTGTGAGGGGACAAAGCCTAATTGTGCCAAAATCGAATCTAATCAGCAAATCAGTTGGAAGAATCGAAGGATTTGGGGATATGTTTGTCCTTCAGCTAACAACAATTCTGTTGATAAGATTCCTTAAGAAACATTTGAAAATGTTTAAATGTTGCTGGTTAAGGTTTAAGACATCGTTATAATTAATTCTAATAAATGTCAGTGAATTTATTTAAGTCAACTTAATTTATTTAATGAAATGGAGTTGTTTCTCTGCATTTCTAAAAGATGGCGATCCAGTAAAATCCTGTGGAATTCTTCTGAAACGAACCCCTGACCTTATTTATACCACCACCACCACTTTAAGTGGTGAAAAAAGCAGCTTTATTCTGCAGTATAAACTGTGTGTGCTCAGGATGACTGAACAGCAAAAGCTTACCATCAAACCTGTACAAGCATGTCGAGGTAAGTTAATAATACTTAATGTAACTGTAAAAACAACCAGTTTGAGATTTATATCTTCTTTTTTTGAAGAAAACTAAATTCTCCCACCACCACTCCTGCTGTAAAAAAAGTTTCTCAATAAATTTTACACTGAGTAAATTTTAAAAGATACTTTTTACTTTTGCTTGAGTAGCTTTCTTTTAAAATCTTATTTAAGTAACATTAGTTTACCAGCTAAAGAAGAACTACATTCTTTTTCTTTTTTTTCATAGAGGGGGCCAATAATTTTGATCTGTTCCATTTTTTTGAAGCCTCATAAGTCTCTAATTGGCTGTTGCAAGAAAGAGCAACGATGTCCTGACAAACGCTGCCAATTAGAAGAGGGGGAGCCGTCACCTTTATTTAAATAATGTTTCGAACCACACAGACTGTGTCAAGAATCCAACAGAAATAATCAAGTGGCAAACACTAGGGTTCGGTTTCATTAGAATATGTGAAGTCAAGGATATCACTGTAAATTGAGAGTCCTCAACCAAGCCAGACGCTGCAAGGAGCTGTTCATTGTTCACGAAACAGAGGAAAAAAAACATAGGAGAAACCAGGTTCTCCTCTGACCAGACAAACCAGCAGGTTGTTCCATGCTGCATGGTTAGATTGTCCAGAGGACTCATCTGGTTCCTGCGGATGGCCATGTGTGTGTTTTGTCAAAAACATCAACAATGAGAGAGTTAAAGCTTCTGGCAAATTTCAGCATTCACTTCTCCGATCTAATGTCCAATTTTCCCATATGGAGGAGGTTTTTTTCTCTCCAGGATATAAATAGATCCGAACTTTGGTCTGTGATGTGGCTTGACTAACCTGCAAGCCCAGGGAGAAGTTTTTCTAGCTTTCTGTGTTAAACATCGTTATTCACTTGGATAAAACTGTGTGTGTGTGTGTGTGTGTGTGTGTGTGTGTGGGGGTGAACGGTTTGACTCCAAGCCTTCGAGAATTAATCTAGGATGTGTCACCCAGCTCAAACATTGGCTCCTTCTACCCCTGAACTCTGCTGGTTTTAGTAAAAAAAAGAAAAAAGAAAAAAAGCTGAATGTCAAATCGCTCTAGGAACATGTCTTTTGGTGGGTCAGATTTTCCCTCTCATACCCCCCATCCCCAACTCCCGTAGTCCAGAAAAGCCAAAGCCTGTGTGGTGAGAATGTGTGGAAAGAAATGAGTGGACTCTGACTCACCGTTTCTCCCGCTCATGTTCCAGCTTTACACGCAAATCCTAAAAAAAAAAAAAAAAAAGAAGTGAATGAGTATAAAAAGTAAATGATATTCTAATAAATAGTATATATTTCATTCATTCATCTTCTAACCTAAGTCTGTAATTCAGTGAATCGCTCTATTCATTCATTCGTATGCAGCTTTGATTCCGTTTTTGTGCAATGCAGGTACTGATTCATTGATTCATTCATCTTCTAACCCACTTATTCCCTAATTCACACAGGGGTCTGCTGGAGCCTACATAGGGTGGTACACCCTGGACAGAGTATATATTTTTTTGTTATTATATTTATTATTATCTCTTATATAAATTATTATAATAAAAAAAACTTGTTATGCTGCTTTTAATCCAGGTTTACCTTTGTACCGAACCGTCTAATAATCACAAGGTGACTGTACAGTAGGTTTATATTACCTCTGAGTAATTTGGCTCTTGGCTCTTATCCACAGAAACTTACAACTGAGCAATTGTGGGTTAAGGCTCTTGCTCAGGGGCCCACAGTGGTGGTTTGGTGGTGCTAGGAATCGGACCCGTGTCTTTCACCTTAACCACTAAAACACCACTTACGCATACTTTTTGGGTCTTGTTTTGAATCCTTACACAGCTCAGCCCAGTATAATCGTAATTATTATGAAAGTCAATGCCATATTTCACTCGACTAGACGCTAGAGGAAGTGGATGCTGACTAAGGGTTGGCCATAGAAGGTAATGTTACTCGGTGTATGTGTCAGCGGTACACACTTCAAAAATTCACATAGTTAATAGAAGACACACTGATTAGCTGCTTGACATGGAAATACTACTCGCTCAATCTCTTTGTGTCTCTGTGGGACATGTACCTTATTGTCTGCAAAAAAAACAAGGTTCTTATATACACAAACAATCACACGTCTTTTTTGTGTCCTGCTATCAGGCTGTATATTGGCACGAACCTCACGATGCGATCAAGATTCATGGGTCACAATACAAACTATCACAATATATATGCTGCAGAGAAGCCCTTATTTTTTCCCACCATGTTTCTTAGATAATGAAGGTAAGCGTCAGTGCCAACTACAGGAGTGGAGGAGTTATCATTTCAATATGAACGTAAATAAGATTGAAATGTAATTTTAATCATATGTATCGATACTAGAGGCTAGAATAGCAATACAGTCATTTGAAAATATTATCGAGATAATTAGTATCAATATTTGGTGGCCCCAAAAAAAGCTACCACTGAAAACCACCCACAAGGAAGTGGATGCGTCTTATATGATGATGCTCCCATTCTAAGGTCACACATCAGACAGTAGAGTCTTTACTATGTTATACTGGTTCTCAGAGGTTACCTGTTTATAGCTTGGCGTCCTGCTTTTGGGTTTGTGGCTGGTGCTGTTGTTAAGCTGGTAGCAGCAGCGCAGGGCTGCCAAATCCTTCATAATGGAGTTAAGAGCTTCCTCATCATCTGTAACAAACACATAAAATAGTGTTAGCTGAGTTTATCATCTCTATCTTCTCAAACATCCTTCCATTAGTTTCTTCACACATCACTCTTTTTTTTTATCACTCTTTATTCCTCCATTTTTCTATCCCTCTATACAACTCCATCCACCCTATTGTAAATTTAATCTCTTTATTCATCACTCTTTAACACTTCAACATCCGTCTATCCATCTTTTCATCTTTCATTAATTTCTTTATCCATTCATTCCTTCTTTCATACATCTATTCATCTCCACAATCAACTTTCCATCCATCCTTTTATTCGTTTTTTCATCCCTTAATTTTTTTTAACCATTTCTTTGTTTATCCTTCTATCCAATCTCCATCTAAATCATCCTGTTATAAATATAATCTATTTCTTAATCCAGCAATTTCTATATTCCACCATCTTTCCAGCATCCATTTATCAGCTATCATCTACCCTTTCATTTAGTTTTTATCCATCCCTTTATCCAACACCATCTATCCCTACATCTATCTCTACAAACAATCCTCATTTTATTTTCCCTCCATCTTTTACCCACTTCTATCTAACACCAATACTTTCCTCCAGTCCGTTCCTCTATTTTCTATACATACAACCATTCAGCGTTATTGTATAAGACCTTTCTACCAGGATTTTTATTTTATAACCTGAGATGATTAAGTCAGTATAAAACATTAGACTGGATTCTTAGAAAGGCATTTTGCTTTAAATCCGATCCAATGTTCAATCTGACATTTGACCTGCAAACAATTGAAAAATTGGGGCAAATCCGTCCCTAGGTTTGGACCACACAGATTCAAAAATTACTTATTAACCCTTTAATTGTACAAAACTGTGTACACTATGCTACCAAAAGGTTTTTTTCCCCGATTTCAACGTCTTCCAGATCGAATCCTATTTTTTTTTTATTGGATGAAGCTCCAGTCTTCTAGTAAGACCTTTCAGTCCAATGTTGTGCTTGAATGTGAGATATCTCTTCATTCGGCTCCAACAGTATTAGTGAGTATTTTTTTCACTCTAATAATAACCCAGCATGTGATAACGGAGATCAGAGATTTTATGCTCAGGGTCATTGTCATGCTGGAACAATGTTGGAGTCTCTTAGTTCCAGTGAAGGAATAATGTAATGCTACAACCTACAAAATATTCTAGACCAACTGTGGGCTTCCAAAGTTTAGCAACAGGAACCACATATGGATAGGATGGTCATGGGATCAAAAGCTATATTGGCAATATAGTGTAGAAATCATCAAAATGGCTCATCATGTCTGGGAAAAATGAGAAAACACGATAAACAGAAACAAAAACAGACAAACAAATTCTCAACTGGAAACAACATTGTGTCATCCAGATTAAAAATAGAAGCAGTGCTCGAACCATGTTGAAGTGTGGCGTGTCCACACAGCTGCTGCAAGACCGGTATTTCCACTTCCGATTCAGACAAAAACAGCAGCTTTTACCCTTTAAAATTAACTCTAATCATATACTTTGAAATCAGTTACAGACTAACTGACCAGAATAGTAAAATAAACCCCTAACTAGGACATTAAACCAGGAAATCAGCACAGAACATCAAACCAAACAAAACAAACTAACAAACCAAATCAATTTTACAGTAACGTCTTTTACTGCTGGCTTATATGAACACCGCAGCCTCAGAGCCTATTTTAACCTTTGATTCCATTTTTGCTAGCAATGCAGGTACTGATTCATTCATTCATTCATTCATTCATCTTCTAACCCACTTATTCCCTAATTCAAGGTCACAGGGGTCTGCTGGAGCCTATACCAGTGCAAACAGGACGAAAGTTGGGAGTAGACCCTGCACAGATTGCCTGTCCATTGGAGAGGTACTTATTCATTTTATTACTAACACGCACACACACACACACACACACACACACACACACACACACACACACACACACACACACACACACACGCACACACACACATCTCGATATTTTTATAGCTTTCAAATGTCAATAGTCTGGGACGCATTTAAATGTGCACTTTGTTGTCTCTATTTAGTGGAAAGAGAGCAATCATGCAAATTAGCACATCAGGAATTAACATATCAAGTGGGTTTAGTAAAGGCAATTGGAGAGTGTGTGTGTGTGTTGTAGGTCACAAACCCTGTCTCTGATAATTCATATAAGAGTTAGAGTGAGTACAGCAGGAGTGATTGGTTAGCTCAGTGATTAAAGTGTAAAAAGGTCATGGGTTCAATTCCCAGCAAAACCACATTGCCATTGCTGGACCCCTATAAGTAAGTAAAGGTCCCTAACCCCTTAGATCAAAGATTGGTCAGTTTTCTTTACAGAAAAAGAACAACCCTCTACTCCTGTGGATTTGAACCAGCAATGTTGTGGTTTGTGTATGGATTAATCTCAGAATTTGCTGCTGGGCTGCACAGTGTGTTCTTGTTCTTCGCTGCTGTGTTCTCTTAGACGCTGATGTCACCCTCAATGGCAGTAAATGTCTCTGGTGTGGTTTGTGTGGGAGTTCTGTGTGAGGGTGTATATGCATGTGAGAGTGTGTGTGTCTGTGTGCGTGAGTGTCTGTGTGTGTGTGTGTGTGTGTGTGTGTGTGTGTGTGCGCATTCATGTATACAGATGAGATGTCAGTGATGGATTTACTAACAGCGGCCTGTGTACACTGGTATAGGCACAAGCAGACTCCCATGACCTTGAATTAGGGAATAAGTGGGTTAGAATATTAATGAATGAATGAATGAATGAATGAATGAATGAATTAATTAATTAGTACCTGCATTGCTACCGAAAATGGAATCTAAGCTTAAAACAGGCTGAGGCTACGGTGTTCCTTAAAAGCCAGCATGTTCAGCTGGACTATTTGTTTGGTCTCCTTAACTTCTAAACGATTGCGATCGTCAGTGAGAAAGTGAGTAAAAAGAAAGAAAGAGAAGGAGGGAGAGAGAATGGGAATTTCAAAGAAGAGATTTAGAGGAAGTATGGGAGACTGGAAAAATGAAAGCTTGTATTATGAAATGTTTAGTGATGTTTAATGCAAGAATGATTGTCTACTTTTCTGTTCTGGTCAAAGGCATTATGTACTGAATTAAATGCACTATGTACTGAATCAAATGCATTAGGTGCTGAATCAAATGCGGTAGGTACTGAATCAAATGCATTAGGTGCTGAATCAAATGCGGTAGGTACTGAATCAAATGCTGTAGGTACACAATCAAATGCATTATGAGTTGAATCAAAGGCATGAGGTGCTGAATCAAATTCAGTTGGGACTGAGCTGAATGTAGTACATGTTTAAATGCGGTCGTTGCTGAATCAATTTCCATAGGTATTGAAACAAATGCGCTAGGTACTGAATGAAATGCATTAGGTGCCGAGTCCAAAACAACCAAATACAGAAGGTGCAGTACATAATTTTAGTAGCAGCTCAAGTATCACGTACGTAGCAGGTACCAAACCTCAAGGTATGAGCAAGCTTTTAAACATGCTAAGATGATTTCAGGTTGTACCGGGAGACTCATTAGTGTGATCAAAGGTCATTCTTCTTGACAGAACCAGTCAAAAGAGCACAGCTAGAACCTTTCAAGGGGATTTCTCTAGATTGCATCATCTGTGTGTGTGTGTGTATGACTGTGTGTGTGCGTGTGCTCATTTCAGATCGAGCAAAGATTCAACTAGATGGAGAAACTAAAGGGACTTCCCCACAATTACATCAGAACAAAGGAATTGTGCAAAACTTGCACTATGAGTTCAGCATAGAATCTCAGAACATAATCTCAGATCTCACACAATCAAGAATACACGCAAGCACAAACTTTATCTTCAGCAGCTCTGATCTCCTTCCATGGCTTAACTCTTTTTTTCCTTTCATACGGATGTAACTAAGAACATCATCATTTGTATCACCAAAGTTCCTTCCTAAGTGCTCTATCTAGTATCGCTAGAACTCTCAGTGCTCTGCACTGGCTACTAGCAAGTATTTACTTATTCGGGGTCACGGTTGTCTGCTGGAGTCTATCCCAGCGCAAATACACTCACAGACACCGGAGTATGTGGAGAAAACCTACGTAAGTGTAGCGAGAACATTCAAACTAACTCCGCAAAGAAAGACCCCCGGCAGATAATTTAGCGTTGTTGCCCCAAATTACGAAATTCTCTTCCCAGATCACATTGTCTTTCCAATAATTTACCTGAAATCAAATCCCTTGTTTTTCTTACCTTTCTTAAGTACACGTCTGTTTATTCTTATGTTGTCCTGTCCAACTAATTACTCGTTGGATGTCTTGATTAATTATTCTTTATTGTAAAGAACAAGCTCTGGAAAGTTGTTACATAAATAAATAAATAAAACTTGTGTAGACTCAAAGAGACCTTAACCATGACATCCATGACCAGAATATCATAAATACCAGTACGCTGACCAGAATCATCAAAATTAAGATGATCAGAACAAGCATGGCCCAAACTATAACCCCAACAATAATAACCACATTACTGACCAAGATGACCCTGACATGGACAATAATGAAAACTGTGATCCTTGATAAGTACGAACCTGACCAGGATAACCATGACCACAACTATGGGAGCCAAGATCATGACCAACTATGACTAGGACCATAACAGTCATAATTCAGACCATGAAAATTTTGAAATATTTTTGATTTTGTATTATTCTTTAATGAGACATCCATAATAGATAATAGTAGGATAACCATGACCCCCAACTATTAGAATAACCCTGACCCTGTTTAAAACAACAATGACTTTGACCAGGGTAAAAAAAAAAAAAAACCCACTACCATGATATCTATGATTCTGACCGGGACAACCAGTAGCCTACCATGACCCTGACCACAATAACTATAACCCTAAGCAGGATAGCTATGATTAGGTTTAATTTATAAAGCATTCATTACAATATGACATACAATATTGGCAGGGGACTAAAACTAAATGATTTTAAACTTAGTACACTGCACTGGCCCTAATGAGACCATGTAGTGGGTTGAACAAGTCTCTACCTTGCATGTTTCTGTGATGTCCGGGCCCATTGTGAAGACCGTCATCTGTAACATGAAAAACAAATCAAACCAAGTTACTTAATAACATTTAGGAAGAAAAAAAAAATATTTTAAAGGAAAATGAGTTGTTAAGAATTTATTATCGTCTGTGTGCTAATTATTCACTGCTAAATGCTTGCATAACTTGCACTAAAAAGTTTATTCTTAGGTTAATGTTCTACATGTCAAATCGCTCTGAAAATGCCTTTGGGATGGTCATGTGACCGAATAAAAGCTAGATGTTGAATGAAGCTTAAAGTCTTTTTGCTAAAATAATGGTGGAAAAGAAAACATGGCTGATATGACGATTAACAGTGGTGATTTTAAGGAATGTATGTTGTATGATGAATTTATCATAGTCAGGAGCAAGGCTCGGCAATACTACCCGCTTATTCCCAATTTTAAGCTCACAAGGTTCTGCTGGAGTCTATCCTAGCTATTTGAAGGGGACGAAAGGGAGTAGGGGTACACCCTGTGCAGGTTGCCAGCCCATCACACATTTACACTCACTCCAATTTAGAATCCCCCATCATGCTAACATACATGTATTTGGGCTCTGGGAGGAAATAGAAGAACCCATGAATGGAAAAGTACTCTTCACACAGATAGACCCCTGTCCCAGAATCAAACCTGGGCTTTCTTACTGGAAGAAAATAACTGAGTTGAGATAAAAAGTGAGAGAGAAGAAAGCAACCAGGAAAAGTTAGAAAGCAAATAGAAAGAAACTGACAGTTAGAGAGACAGACAGAGAGAATACTAGACAGACAGACAGAAAGTGAGACATATAAATTTTTTTTTAATTACATAGAGAGTCAGAGAGGTTGTCAGCTACAGAGCAAGTCCAAGAAACAAATAAAGAGAAAGGCAGACAGAAAGAAACAAGAAGACAGTGAGAGAGTGCGACAGGAAACACTTTCTCACACTCACCCATGTTTACTGTCATCATCAGGAAGTGGCCGTGTTGAACTCCAGCTGCGGTGCTCGACTCCTTCAGCAGAAAAACACAGACTCTTCAGCCTGAAACCACAGGGACAACAACTTTAGTCCCTAGACTCCTCTCTCTCTCTCTCTCTCTCTCTCTCTCTCTCTCTCTCACACACACACACACACACACACAGCTAGTCATCGCCATGCTTCTCTTAAACCTGAAAGCTACAAGTTTTACAAAATAAAAAATAAACTATTGTTTGTGTCACACCCAACACTAAAACAGTCACGTAACAAATTGTCAACTTTACTATTTCTGGCCACGGCACAGGTTCAAAAACCAGCCATCAAATCAACCCAGAACCAAGACACACCGGTGGACAAGATGACCCACTGTGGAGACTCCTAACAGCAGCATGCAAATAAACTACAGCATAAAGAGTTTCAGAGAGTTTCAATTTACGATTCATTCATTCATTCATTCATCTTCTTACCCACTTATTCCTGAATCCGGGGTCACGGGGGTCTGCGGTGCCTATCCCAGCACACATAGGGCGAGAGGCAGGGGTACACCCTAAACGGGTTGCAAGTCCATCACAGGGCAACACATAGACAAACAACCATTCACACACACATTCACTCCTATGGACAATTTACAATCACCAATCCCCAGAATCTGCATGTTTTTGGACTGTGGGAGGAAACCGGAGCACCCAGAGGAAACCACGCGGGGAGAACATGCAAACTCAGCACAGAAACCGCACAGATTCGAACCCGGGACCTTCTTGTTGTGAGGCGACTGTGCCACTACGCCACCGCGCCGCCCACCAATTTACGATTAGTTGGGCTAATTAATTATTGTGTATAGATTATAAAAAAGGGTCACCAGGGCACTTGTGCAATAAGTCGTGCCTTTTATTGTTTTTTCCCTCTAGTGGATAACATTAGTATTAGAACCTTCAATTTTTGTAGCCAATTGATTCTTGGATCTTGATTACTTCAGAGATGTCCCCACTTTGTTGCAGCCCCAAGAAGCCATTGCTGGCCCCCTGAGCAAGTCCTGAACTGTTACATAAGAATGCCAAATGCTAGAAATGAACGTGCAAATAGAACACACTCCGTGTCATCGACATGATACCCATCCATGCTGCCAAACTGAAATGAGAATAAAATGAGAGAGATTTTCCCTTATTTAGCAGCTATCTCCCTCGCTTGCATCAATCGTCAGACACAGGACAAGACAGACAAGACATGCTGCTATTAGCGCTGTCAGTGTAGCGCAGAGCCATCTGGAAATCCCTGCGAGTGTATTAACAGTTGATAAGGAGGCAGGAAAGACGACGCTGTTTAATAAAACAGCACAGAAACAGAAATAGAAACATACAGGGGATTCTATAAAGGAACGTTTGTTAATAACATCGTTTATACACTCCTCAAAATAGATCAAACACACACACACACACACAAACAATTTTTTCCCAAACACACAACCAGACAGAGAAGCAAACACAAACAACACACAGACCATTGCTCACTTGCTTATGTGAAATTATCTGGCATGAAATTAAAGGTCGGGACGCATGTTAGTTTCTCTGAGAGGCTTTCAAAGGCTACCTTAAAGCTAAGAATGTGAGCAAATATCCTGTTGGCCAATGAGGGACAGCGGTTTCACTAGATATCACTCCTATTTTGTGCACATGGCATTTGAACCATTTTTAGCGGGTAAGCAATCAAAGCAGTAAGCTTTCTGAATTACGCAAGCTACAAGGAATGGTTACAATAAGCCGCTGGCTTAAATAGTTGCAAATAGTCAAAAAGTCCCCAATTACTGCAGTACTGGTTGTTCAATAGGAATGAGAAAATCAAAATACCCAATCCCTTCTTTTGATTGGCCTCCCTTCTTCTGATTAAAAAACAGCCAAATTTTGTGGCTTGTTGATATGTTTATATACTTCTAAAGCTGGAGTAACTGACCAGTTTCTCAGTCAACAAGGAAAAATGCCTTGACCGAGGTACAAAGGGTTTGCTGTGATTTTCCACGGAGCATGCCCAAACCAGCCAGAGAACGCAACAACGTGACACAGCCTTGGGCACAGAAATAGAATAACAAGATTCACATGAAACACTTGAGAAAAAGATTTAGTTTAGTTTAGGAACTAGTTTATGTCAGGATTGTACAATGAATTAATATGAAGATGTCAAATGTTTGTGGTCACCTAAACATCATGAATCGTGATTTCAACATTTTCCAGATTGACTACCATTTTACTATTGGCTGAAGCTCCAGTCCTTTAGTAAGACCTTCCAGTCCAATGTTGTGTTTGAATGTGAGATATCTCTTCATTCAGCTCCAACAGTATTAGTGAGA
>JAOTRA010000019.1:1729695-1742987 GCA_026260255.1 Pseudolaguvia tuberculata
GTGTGTGTGTGTGTGTGTGTGTGTGTGTGTGTGTGTGTGTGTGTGTGTGGTTGTTTGTCTAGGTGTGGCCCTGTGATAGACTGGCGCCCTGCCTAGGGTGTACCTGGACTGGATACACTCAAGCAGACCCATTGGACCTTGAATTGGGGAATAAGCTGGTTAGAAGATGAAGGAATAAATGAAAGAATAGCTCTCGGCTGCAAGAAAGCTTCCTTCTCTGTTTACTCGGACCAAAGAAATTAAGGAATTAATTGCACGGACCATTTGTAACTTTTTGCAGGCTACCTGCAAAGATTTTCAGTCTTGCACTATTTCCTTAATACTTCTTGCTTGCATTTGTTTATGAATTGTAGAAGCCGGTCCAGTTGTTGGCATCATGCACCATAAAACCAGCGAAACTTCATGCAATTAAATGTCAACCTCAGATAGTTGTGTGTGCTAACAATGGTGATCATACGACTGAATTCGGTGTGAGTTCCAGCTTGGCTATAAAGAGACCCCTGTCTGGCAGTGTAAACTGATTCCCTCTACTTTGAGGTTCACCAAGTTTGTGTGATTTTATGCACTCCTTTTAAAGAGAAGGTGGCCTAGCCTAAAGCAAGGTTAGCTCAGCGCTCGTGCACTTGTAAATGGGTGGGACATTCCGCTGCAGAATGCGAGAATTTTGCGAGTAAACACAGCTCGGTAACATGAACCCACTCGCACCCATTTATAGCTGTGTGTACCTGCATTGGTGGTACACCCTACGTGCCTACAGCCTACGTGTATGTTAGTGAAGGAGTTGGTAGCATAGTTTGGGTTGCTCTGTGCGTGTATGTGTATAGTACAGCAGAGACAGCAGAGAATAGAATACAGTAGGAGACACCAAAAGAGAAGGGTTAATAAATAAACATCTGGGAAACAAGGAATATTTTTATAGGGACTGGAGAAATACAAGAACGTGTGTGTGTGTGTGTGTGTGTGTGTGTGTGTGGGTGGGTGGTTGGATATGTAGGAATGTGTGTGGGGAAGCATGCCCATCATTTCTGAAGCTGGACAGTAAACATCGTGGTGAGTTCACTGGGTTCGGAACAGCTGGAACACTTTGTGGTGAGGACGGAGAGGCTGAGCACACAAAGTGTACACAAAGCAAGGAGTGAGGCGAGACGATAAACAAATCTTTAACTGAGAGGATGGAATAACAACGTCAATTAAATACTGTTGTTTTTTAGGTGCATGATTTAAAGACAAACACAAGCACAAACAGACGTATATAGAAGCACACCAATATACATATACACATGGTAGGTGCTTACCTTAGGAGGGCCGCCGTTTTCCTCGGCAGGTGGAGGCAGCGAACATGTCTTGTTGTTCTGAAGCGGTGGGTCGACATCATAGCCTCGAAAGCAACAGAAGAACGGACTGAAGATGCTCCTGTTCCGGTGTTTCTTTAAGGTGTTGTTCGACTGCGAGACTGCAATCAAGAAAAGCAGTCACTGCAACATCTGCACATTTACCTTTTTTACCCTATAACTCTGAATACTGTTGCAACACATCTGTTTTGTTCCCTTAGAGGAGGTCGGACCACAGAGAGAGAAGAGTGTGGGGGTGTTGGGGGGATACTGAGGGGAAAAAAAACTAGAAAAGATGTCTGTTAGTCAGATCCGCTGTCTCAAAAGGCAAACAGGACCCTCCTTTATTAACGCATACACAACGCTGTATCCATGGCATCCATGTTACCTTTGCTCCGATCATGATATGTGTTCAGCCTGAGCAATGGGTCATATATGCGAGTTGTTAGTAACAAATTCAGGGAAAAAGCGGTTATGCAACCCGAAAAGAAAAAAAAGAAAACATGACTACTCCCCAAACCCTCCTCTAAAATGGACACTGTTCACATAAAGTACATAACAAAAATATCTAACATATAGGTCTATAATTTTTCAACAATATAATAAAAAAACATTTGACTTGGAAAACTTGACTGGATAGGTTTGACTTTTATACATTTAAAATAGATGATTCATCTTTTAACACCCTGGACAGGTTACCAGTCCATTGCAGGGCCACATATTGACAAATAACCACACACATACTCATACTCCTATAGGCAATTTAGAATCATCAATCAACCTGATGTATATGTTTTTGGACTGTTGGAGAAAACCAGAATACCCAGAGTAAACCCACCCAAGCATGGGGACAAACTTGCAAATATGCAAACTCTGCACAGAAAGTCCCTGAATCGAACCCGGGACCTAATTGTAGATACATATTTGAATTATTTTTTATTGTTTTATTTTATGTGTTGAACAATTGATCAGAATATCCTGTGATCAAATCCTAGCACCTCCAACCAGCCAAAGCTTGAACACTGAGAAAGGTCAGTAACCATCAAATGCTCAGCTAGATAGTAATTAAGATAAATATACTGGTCTGTTGAGAATGTCAAGAGCTAAAGGCGTAAATGTTACTGTATATATCAATCAACACGCCCCAGTGTGGGCATCAACCTGGACACCAACTGATACCTTTTAAACATTTTGCATGTCAGGTGTGTTTTTAAATTTTAAGTTGTCTGATCAGCACCTAATCCATATTTCCCAGCTCGGCATGAGTCATCTCTCAGTCAGTGGATTTCTCTACATCCGTACAACTGGAACAATAACGATATCATTAGGGCTCTGAAGAGATCCCCATGATAAAATGAGCACATTTCTAATTACTCTTCCACATATTACAGAGGAGGGCGTAAGCGCCAGGAAATGCAGCTTTTCTGGGAAACATGCAGTTTTATGAGCACCAAAACAAAACACAAATATTTTTGTTGCTGCATTAGGCCCATTTTATTGCAGGCATCCAGATAAAATGTAGACACAGAGAACATTCTGTTCGATTGTACATGAAGACAGACAGACTGAAAGACAGACAGTCGGACAATTAGACTAACAGGTTGACAGACTGAATAAAGGACAGTCAAAAAGACAGAGATACCAATTCACAGACCAATAGGCTAACTGACAAAAATGAATAACAGACTGAAAGACTTGATTCTGGTCCAATAAACCTACTGACACACTGTTTCACTGAGAGAATTAGAGACGCAACGAAAAAGATAGGTAGACAGCCAAATCCGAAGCTGGTCTGGCATTCAGACCAACAAAGAGAGTGACAGATTAAAATACAGGAAGGTAGGCAGCCAAGCCCAAAGACAATCGGACACACCAACACGTTAAACCATTAGATAGAGAGAAAGGAAATGAGGCAGTCTGACGGACAGAAAAGAAAACAGACAAACCAGTGGGCAAATATACAGACATAGCCCATCCTGGTCGACAGAGAGCTTTGCAAACATACAGATGATACAGGACAGACAAACTAAAACAAAAATCTCGAATCTGTTATGTTTCATTGACTCATCTTCTAACCTGTTTATTCCCTAACTCGGGGTCACAGGGATCTGCTGAAGCCTATCCCAGCACACATAGGGCAAAATACAGGGGTACACAGGGGAACAGGTCAACAGTCACAGGACGACACGTAGATGAACAACCACATGTACACACACATTCACCCCTATGGATAATTTTAGAGTCACCAATCAACCTCATGTCAATATTTTGGACTGTGGGAGGAAACCACCCAAGAAAAGCCATGCAAGGGCAATGAGAAAATGATAACTCCACAGAAAAAGATTAGAAAATCGAATTCAGGACCTTCTTGCAGTGAGGCGACCGTGCCAACTACTGCGCCGCCCTCTTCTCGTAATATTTTTATAATACGATGTCTGGCCAAAAAAAAGGTTGTCACCAAAAAAAACATTACACACTAATATTTAGTTGGAGTGCCTTTAGCTTTGCTTTCACTGTGGCACTGTTTCGATAAGCTCCTGCAATGTCTTGCAGACATAATGATTTATTTCCCATCCAATATTGCATTACTTTTCAACAAGATTCTGCATTGATGATGGGAGAGTCTGCCTGCTGTGCAAAGCCTTCTTTAGCAGATCCAAAAGATTCTCCGTTGGGTTAAGGTCTGGACTCTGTGGTAGCCAATCCATGTGTGAAAGTTCAATGAATCCTGGCATTGCCCATCTTGGAATATGACTTTGCTAATGACCACATTAACCTGATCATTCAGTAGATTCAGGTAGTCAGCTGACCTCATTCTATGAGCACATACTGTTGCTGATCCTAAACCTGACCAACTGCAGACCAACCATAGATCTTATGCTGACTTAAATACAGGTTTGAGTGAATCTGACAGAAAGACAAACAGACAGACATACAGACACAACAACTCAGTGACATGTCCTGTTCTAGGCACACAGATGAGCAAAAACATCCAACAGACAGACAATCACGCCAAAAGACAGACAGAACAACAAACATATGGACTATTAAACAGATTTTAAATCTATTTGACATGAATAAACCACACTAAGCAAATAGATTCTTCAGCCAAAAGTCAGCCGGAGTTGTCCATTAGCTCTGTCTTTCAAGGTGGGAGATTTCCACTAGTCCTTTTCTCTTAAGTTAATACTATAGACAAGGCTGAACATTCTCAACACATTCAGCTATGTGCACAGGGGTGAGTTTACCTCGTTCGTGTTATGCTGATTACCAAACACTTGGCACAAATGTCAACATGTCAACTTGTTATCTGCATTTTAACACCTACCTACCTACCTACCTACCTACCTACCTACTAGTACTGTTTACTATGCAAATGTTTAAAATATGTGTAGCAAAATGTGTATGCTTGATTTGCTCTGTACTAAGCTATTCGAAAACATGCACTGTAGACTGATTCTCGCTAAAGAATTCATAGGGTGTAAATAGGTATGTTGGTATGTAATTGCAACCTGCAATGAGTGTGGTCAAATCCCATGGGACATTCTTTTGGTTTCCTATGACTCAGTGTAGGATAAGCAAATTGGCTAAAAATAAAACTACTACTACGACTATTAGTACTAATGACAGCGTATTTGTCTATTATTTACAAATTTTTACATCTGTGTGTTTAATGATGCATTCCCCTAAGCAGACTCTCTGCGCACACACATACACACTTATCCTGACCTGTTTACAGAGCTACACCCTAAAGCCGAATGCCAACCTCTACACAAAAGACACTTCTTAAAAGCCGATGGACTGCAATCAAACTGAACAATGGGCACTTTGCAGGAGCTTCCTGAGAGACTGCATGTAAACCAGGCCTTGGAGGCTAGGAATAAAAACCAACCAATAAGTTTTAAAAAAAATTGTGTAAGAACAAACACAAGCTTGCAGTTCATGTGCTTGTGTTTGGCAGGGAATTCCAAACTAATAGCCACCGTTTTGTTGTCTTGAAACCTACCCATGACTTTCAATGCTCCAAATATCACAAGGTTGCTTGGTTGCATGCTGAGTAAAGAGGTTCCTTTGAGTGGTCGGTTTTGATTGGTTACAGAAGCATCAACAATGTTCATTTTGTTGATTTGGTCCCGGTGCACTTTAAATGTACAACTGTATTTTTGGCGGCAAACCAGTGATACCAAACCATAAGGCATATGTTCACAACCTGATTGGTCGGCTTTTGTGACGTGTATAATGAGGCTGAACTCTGAAATGAAAGCATTGCAAAACCATTACAGGCTCAGAATCAAACTCGGGTTTGTTAGACAAAAAGAAAATTGATTAACTTACAAACAGCATAAAACACTCACAAAGGTACATCTTGTAACTATTGAATTTGTTTGTTTGATGCAAACTAAACCTGTTGTTTTTAAGCTAAAAAAAAAAAAAGACCAGCATTTTGTTACACATAGTATTTGCCTCTACAGCAATTGCTCCAGGAATGAAAACATTATTAGCTCCAGGTTTCTGGACAATGTTTAGACCATTAGTTTTTGGCTCTCTTTTGGCAGCTTTGGCTTATTTTTCTTTCATCTTGGAACTTTGCCACATATCAAGCAGCATTCCTCTTACCCAACCTCTGGTTTGTCTTCCAAAATGAAAAATATGTATCTGAGCGAGCGTATGGAAGTAGGAAGAAACGAAGAGGAAGTAGGCGGAAAGCAGGGCAGCCTGTATGGAAAAGCCTGATCTGAATTCTGCCTCTTGACCACAGCATACAAACCGTGCTTTCTCCTTGTCACAAACAACACGGCCGAGAGTTTTAGGTTGTCAGCCGCATACACACACATGCTCAAAAACATATTCTCTGGCTGCCCACAGGAATGTGTCTGGAGTCAGCCTGAATGGCGATGCCATTCTCCGCGCACTCTCTCACTCTTTCTCTACTTCTTGGTCGGGTCCAGAAGATTATGCCTTGTTGCTAAAGTCAAACTAAACAAGCAACTCAACGCAGGACTACTGGCAACACTGGCAACTTGGGGATTATCTAAAGACATAAATATTTACACAAATGTTGTTCGGCAACTTGTTCTTTTCTTTTAAAAAAAATGTTCTGATCAAGTTTGCTTTTAAATAAGTGCTAAAGTATTTAACTATCAATGAGAGAGACATTTATATTGGTCTAGGTGGTATACATGCTCTAATATTTGTATTGTGTTCCCTTCAAAGCTTTTATGATTAAATTATTTATGAAGTATGATGTCCTGGTAGTGCACAACATAACAACAAGGCAAACATAAGGCCAACACCATGGTGTAATGGGTTAAAGCATAGACACAGACATGTGCAAGTTGTGATGCTCTGGTTACCCTAGTTCAATTTCTGGCTTGGGTCCCTTCCAGTCCCTTCACTCGCTATCTCCCCAAGCAAAAATTGTCCAATAGAACAACCATCTCAATGAACAACACAAAACAATGAAAACGTGTTGGACTGTTGGTCTGCACAAATAGGCAATTCTGTTGTGTTGCCATTTTGTTGTGCTGTGAATTTGTTTGCTTCTAAAATTTGGTTGTGTTAGATTCTGCTGTGGTTAGAAGATATTCTTATTTCTGTTGTATTTTCATTCAATTCCATTGTATTTTGACTCGATTCTGTTGTGTTTTGACTCGACACAAGACAACTAAAGATAATCATGATAGTTTTAAACTATTTCGTAAAAATGTATAATCTTAGTATTAGGTTTGACACACTAAAATATTGTTTTTGGTGAACAAAGAAGACTTCTTTCCTCTTGCACAAGATATGGAACAAATGTGCATATCTCAAGCATTATCCGTTATATTTACAGTGTGTACAGATGTGATGTCATTTTTATTCAGTGATAGCTTATTTTTTTGTGTATAATCCTAGTAATCACAGACTGTAGGTAAAACTGTGAAGTGAAGAATACCATTCTCGTTTTTACTGATGAAAATATGGCGAGAAAAAAAACAATGAGAAGAGCCTCCAAACATGTTGAAAATGTGTTAACTAGCCTCGCATGACTGACGACACTTTAGTGGCCAAAAAAAACATCACATTACTTCTGTTTTTCCTCCCTCTTTTTCAGTCCCAGTAGTCCGATACAACAAGTTCTACATCACATTCACAAAAGGTTATGTTTCCCACACTCTGGAGCACTGAGGTGATGTGATGATGGGCTGTTACGCATGGACGAGGCAAAAAGATCAGAAACGCAAAACATTCTCTTCATTTCTGACAGGAAGAGATAATAAGCTTCCAACCAGCAGTAGAGGAAAAAAGAACCATAAAAAACAAGTAGGAATGACAATGCGTGTGTGTTCACCAAGATATGTATAAACACAAGCAAATCCAGCGAGACAGGTGAAGAGACATGAAGCTTCTGAGAAAAGAATGCTAACGAAGGTCATTTACCTCATCAAAGCTGAGGCATGGCAGTGAACGCTGTGTTAATCACAATAACACAATCACAATACACAGAGAATGTGTATGGATATCTCAGCTGCATACACTGGGAAGCCTGAGAGAAAAAAATACACCTAAACAACAAACCCTCACAATCCAATTCAACAACTAAATATTTATGCAATCTTTCCATGGAAACTATAACGCAATAATTTTATTAAAATTTAAGTAATTCATCTTCAAACCATCTTATTCCTTAATTTAGGGTGACAAAGGCTTACAAGAGGCAGAGGTGCACCAAGGGCAGGTCGCCAGTCCATTGCAGGGCAACCAACTACACACACACTCCTACGGAGAATTTAGAACCAATCACCAATCAATCTTATGTACATATTTTTGGACTGGAGAACATGCAAGCACCATAGAAAAACCCTGAAGCAATTGAACACAGAGCCTTTTTATTGGGAGGCAACCGTACTAACCATTAACATAAATTTGTAAATGTAAATACCTTTATTTGTCATATATACTTTACAACCAGAAAAATTCTTTCTTTGCATATTTCATCATATTAAGTTTGGGTCAGAGTACAGAGTCAGCTATGATACATCGGTCACTGAAGCAGGGAGAGTTCAGGGTTGCTCAATGTCCAAACAGCAACTAACTGGTAGTGGTGGCGGGCCTTGAATACAGATCTTGTTGGTCTTTAGATCAACAACTTTTTGGTCTTCTTGGTCTTTAAGGTGGTGGGGCTTGAACCCTGGTTTTCAGGTCAACAACTCTTAAACTTAACCACTAAAAACTAGCCAGAATTTATTGACATTATTTAGAAAAATCTCTCTCCAATTATTCTTCTATTTAGCAAATAAATAATAAATAACTTGGGCAATCCAAATTGACTTAAAACAGGACACCTTTTTTTTCTAAATTTATTCTTTTATTCATCTTCTTACCCGCTTATTCTCTGATTCGAGGTCACGGGGGTTTGCTGGAGCCTATCCCAGAGCACACATAGAACAAAGAAGGGGCACACCCTGGACAGGTTGCCTGTCCATCGCAGGGCACACACAGATGAACAACCATTCATACACACATTTACTCCTATGGGCAATTTAGACTCATCAATCAACCAAATGTATATGTTTTTGCACTGTGGGAGGGAACCGGAGTACCCAGTGTCTGTGGACTGTGGCCCGGGAATCAAACCAGGGACCTTCTTGTTGCGAGGCGATCGTGATAAAAACCAGGCAACCACGTCGCCCCTTTTCGGAATTAATGTCAGAGATTTTTTTAAAAAGTGGTTTTCTGATTTTCTCTGCATATTACTTATCTTACTGAGAAACTGAGGGTTAAGGGCCAAGCTCAATGGCCTATCTTGGGTCAGCAGCACCTTTACCACTAAGCTACCACCTCCCCGTGTTTCAATAGAAACAGTTTCATTGCTCATAAGGTAACCTGCAAAATCTGTTGCTTTTTCTGTTTGATCCAATATATTTTTGTTAATTCACCAGGAAAGCTTTCAGCCAAGACAATTCCCAGAACCATCCTCGACTGATATAGTTATTTTGAATGACTGTGTTGTTTCATTCTATTCACAGAGTATTTGTTAGTAAATGATGTAACAGGGAAGACATTACCTGTCCTTCAGTTCATTTTATGTCCCTTGTTTATTGTTTGTCTGCTGAATATACAGTATATTTCTCTTCATTTCCAAAAATGTTAGATAAGTGCTTGTCTGAAGGGAAATGTTCGCAACAGTCGCAAACAAAACAGCCGGGGCGTTACACACACTTGCAAGAACATCTGAAGGGGGACAAGCGAGATGCAAACCTATAATTCAACATTCCAGCTTCACCACTGTGCAAGCCTCGCGATTCAATAACAGCGTTGGTTGGAAAGCACTGGGAAAAGGAAATAAGGCACTACACTGGTTTAACAGCTTATTATGTACTGGGGAAAAATTCATTTAAAAATTCTGAGACTGTGAAACGTTTATGGCATTCATTTATTCATCTTCCAACCCGCTTATGCCCTAATTCAGGGTCACAGGATTCTGCTGGAGCCTATACTACTGTACATAGTACAAAAGGCAGGGGTAAAACTTAGACAGGTTGTCAATCCATCGCAGGGCCACACACAGATAAACCACCACACGCACTCACTCACACACTCACTCTTTTGGCCAATTTAGAATCACCAACATGTAAATCAAACCCTGAACCTTCTTGCTATGAGGCCATTTTTTATGGAATGTTTTTACAAAACTAATTAATTTATCTTATAAGCCACTTATTCCCTAAATTGGGGTCAAAGGGGGATGCTGAAGTTTATTCCAGTTCTCTGAAGGGTGAAAGGCAAGAGAGGTACAAACTGGACAGGATGTCTATAACAGTGCCAAACACACACTTACAATTACTCTGCATTTGGCAGACTCCATTATCCAGAGCAACTTAAAACTGAGCAGTTGAGGATTAAAGGCCTTGCTCAGGGGCCCACAAGTGGTGGCTTGGTGGTGCTGGGAATCGAACCGTTATCTTTCTGTTATCAGTACAACACCTTAACCACTAAGCCTCCACTTCCTTCCAATGGGTAATTTAGAATCAACCAATCCTCCTAATATACATGTTTGAGGACTGTAGGAGAAAACCAGAGTAAACCCAGTGTTTTTAGTATTATCAGTATTTTAGATATATTGGTAGAAGAATGTTGAGGATGGAGGTCCCGGGCAGGAGGAAAAGAGGAAGACCAAAGAGGAGGTTTATGGATGTGATGAAGGAAGATATGCAGGTAGTTGGGGTGATAGAGGCAGATGTAGCGGACAGGGTAGTGTGAAGAATAGTGATCCGCTGTGGCGACCTCTAACGGGAGCAACGGAAAGGAAAAGAAGAAGAGTATTTTAGATTTGTTATAATTGTAGTTATTATTGTTGTATAATTCAATTATTTCAGTTTATTACTATCCTCACAATTGATTTAGTATTAATAGTGTTTTTATTTTTTATCATGTTTATATGTTTGCTGCATTTATTGTAATTCATCCCAGTACGTTACATAACACTTCAGAACAATGTTGTTTCCATTTGCTTTGTAGAGCTTATCTTGAATTAGACTGGAGAGACGTATCCAAACACTCGCATCAAACATCACATATAGCTCTTAGTGTCTCCAGGCCACAGAACCTCAACTCCAGACTATGGCAAGATAAAAGACAGGCAGAGCGGAATAAAGTGCCGAGAACTCAGACAAAAACAGTGTGAAAATGGTCTAGTGAAGCTTGTTACATAACGCAACGCAGACGCAACCCACGATGGGAAGAAAGGGAGGAGGGTTACTAGGCAAGCGGAAAGAGAGAAAGAAGACAAACTAATAGAAAAAGATGAGTGAGAAATCCATCACACACAATTCTTTTAAACAATAAATATTATACATGGTTAGTCTTGCCTTTTGTCACTTAAAAAAAACAGTTGAATTCTTCAAAAGGAACTTTTTTGTTATATTAGTTTCCAGATACTAATGCATTATGTGAGGGTAAAATAAGCTACATAGCTTCTTCCTCCTCCTCTTTTCCTTTCGGCTGCTCTTGTTAGGGTCTCAACAGCGGATCGCTCTTCTCCACACTACCCTGTCCTCTACATCTGCCTCTTTCACTCTAACTACCTGCATATCTTCCTTCAGCTCGGCACCTCCATCCTCAGCATTCTTCTACCAATATAATGCATGTCCTTCCTCTGGACATGTCCAAACCATCTCAACCTAGCCTTCCTCACCTTGTCTCCAAAACATCCTACATGTGCCGTCCCTCTAATAAACTCACTTCTAAAAATAAGCTACATAGCTAAATTGACTAAATTATTATTTGGTAAATCAGACAAAAAAAGTTGATGTCAATATCAGAAATTTCACTAAGAAATTAGAACGAGTCAGCGCGGTGGCGTAATGATTAGCATGGTCACCTCACACTAAGAAGGTCCCAGGTTCGATTCCTGGGCAAGGGCCTTTCTATGCAGTTCTCTCAGCCCTTACATGGGTTTCCTTTCAGGGACGCATAGTCCAAAAACAATGACTCAACAATGACTCTTAAAATGCCCATAGGAGTGGCAACCTGTCCATGGTGTACCCCTGCCTCACATTTGTAAATTTGTAAGCGCTTGCTAAAAGAATCACAATGATGATGCAATGACAAACCCTACGTAGTTTCAATACCGCTAACTATTGGCATATTATTTCTACCAAAATGTTTTGATATCCTATTCTGTCCTATTTAAGTTACATTTTAAACTGATTTACTTTAATATTTATATAAAACCATTTCGTGTGGGTGTTAAACAACATTAGTTATCTCAGACTATTTGTTATGTTTTTAGCAGTATTGCAATAATACATTCTATTGTATATTGCTTGGTGGCGTACTGGTTAGCACGGTCGCCTCAAAACAAGAATGTCCAGGGTTCGAATCCTGGCCTGGGATCTTTCTGTGCGGAGTTTGCATGTTCTCTCCGTGCTTGCGTGGGTTTCTTCCGGGTACTCCGGTTTCCTCCCACAGTCCAAAAACATGCAGGTCGGAATTGTCCATAGGATAATGTGTGTCTATGTTTGTCTATGTGTTGCCATGAGAAGGACTGGCAACCCCCGCCTCTCGCCCTATATGAGCTGGGATAGGCGCAGCAGACCCCCGTGACCCTGAGTTCGGGAACAAGCGGGTAAGAACATATCTTATATATAATCCTCTTCTCCTTTCGGCTGCTCCCGTTAGAGGTCGCCACAGCGGATTGCTTTTCTCCACACTACCCTGTCCTCTACATCTGCCTATTTCACTCCAACTACCTGCATATCTTCCTTCACCACATCCATAAACCTCCTCTTTGGTCTTCCTCTTTTCCCCCGGCATCAAAATCCTCAGCATCCTCCTACCAATATACTGCATGTCCCTCCTCTGCACATGTCCAAACCATCTCAACCTAGCCTCTCTCACATTGTCTCTAAAACATCCTACATGCGCCGTCCCTCTAATGAACCCATTTCTAATCCTGTCCATACTTGTCACCCCCAATGAAAATCTCAGCATTGTCAACTCCAGCTCTGCCTCCTGTCTTTTTGACAACGCCACTGTCTCTAAACCAGACAACATTACTGGTCTCACTGCAGTTCTATAAACTTTCCCTTTCACTCTTGCCGAAACTCAAATCACAAAACATTCCTGCCACTCTTCTCCACCCGCTCCACCCTGCCTGAACTCTTTTCTTCACTTCTCTAATGCACTGTCTATTACTTTGCACTGTTCACCCCAAGTACTTAAACCTTCTTCCACCTTCACTACCACTTCTCCATGCAACCTCACCACTCCATTGCCTTCTCTCTCATTCACACACTCAGTTTTATTCCTGCTGACTTTCATTCCCCTTCTGTCCAGCGCATACCTCCACCTTTCCAAATTCTTTATACTCCTGCCTACTTTTCTCATCTCTCTACTGATTCAAATTCTGTTTCGCCAACCTCTTTCTCCTTATACTTTCCTGCACTTCCTCATTCCACCACCACGTCTCTTTGTCTT
>JAOTRA010000019.1:1743087-1763449 GCA_026260255.1 Pseudolaguvia tuberculata
ACACATTCACTCCTATGGACAATTTACAATCACCAATCCACCTAATCTGCTTGTTTTTGGACTGTGGGAGGAAACCAGAGCACCCGGAGGGAACCCACGCAAGCGCGGGGAAAGCATGCTAACTCCGCACAGAAGGATCCCGGCCCGGGATTCAAAGCCGGGACCTTCATGTTGTGAGGCAACTGTGCTATCCACTACGCCACAAGTGCATTGTTATAAGTGTGTGTGGTTGTTTGTCTATGTGTGGCCTTGTGTGGCCTTGTGTGTACTCGACAGGCTCCAGCAGACCTTCATCATCCCAAATTGCGCAACCTCACCAGAGCATTTGTTTGATCTATAGAACTTTCATTTTAAAAGTTTTTACCCTATTAATACCCTGCCCAGGGCAGATGTTATCCATATGTGCTGTTTTTTTCACTCTAAATCTGCCTGCGACCCACAGCGCTTTTATAAGAAGGCGGCTGCGTTTGTTCTCCGTGCCGTGGCGAAGCACTCGCCTGAGATGGCACAAGCCGTGGTGGACTGCGGTGCCCTCAACGCTCTCATTATCTGTCTGGAGGAGTTTGATCCAGGAGTGAAAGAGGCTGCTGCATGGGCACTGGGTTACATCGCTCGCCACAATGGCTGTAAGTTTCACAGCAACATCACCAATTTATAATTCATAACGAATGTTTTAGAGGACGCATTATTACTTTATAACTAACACCTCATACATCCTACCCTCTACCCATACATAAAAGCCGCTACCTCCTACCCTATATCCAACCACATACCCAATTCCTCCTATCTCATATCTTATAACTCACATGTCACAACTTCTATATTCAAGATCAGGCGTTAGTGGTTATCACGGTCTCGGGTTTGATTCCCAGGCAAGGGGTCTTTCTGTGTGGAGTTTGCATGTTCTTCCTGTGCTCATGGGGGTTTCTCCAGGTACTCCAGTTTCCTCCCACAGTCGAAAAACTCCCATAGGAGTGTATGTGTCTGTGGTTGTTTATTGGGATGGACTAGTGACCTGTCAAGGGCATATCCCTGTCTTTTGCCCTGTGTGCGCTGGGATAGGCTCCAGCAGACCCCCCTGAGAAAATAAGCGAGTTAGAAGATGAATGAATGAATTTTATCTAAAATCTTAACAAGTAAATCCTAAGAAGCTCATTAACCACATTTCAGCTCTGCTTTTCTTTGCTTTTTGTCTTGAAGCTATAAATGTCTGTTTACTTACTGCATGTTTCCCATAATGCAGCATTGGCTCAGGCGGTGGTGGATGCTGGCTCAGTCCCTCTGCTGGTTCTCTGCCTGCAGGAACCTGAGATTGCCTTGAAGAGGGTCTCGGCTTCAACGCTGAGCGACATCTCCAAGCACTCGCCTGAACTTGCTCAAACTGTAGTGGACACGGGAGCCATCGCACATCTGGCACAAATGATCCTATACCCAGACACCAAACTGAAGGTGAGAATAACAGAATCATCTCTAATGGTTTTTTTTTTTTATTGTGGATTTCTTGGATTACACTTGCTAGAGATTTTATAGCCAAGAAACAGAAACTTTAATGTTTATTGCAAATACTTAATTCTGATTGGTCAGGTGTTCATTCTTTTCCTTTGCAATTGTCTATAGAGGCAGGTTTTCTCAGCTCTAGGCCAAATCTCCAAGCACTCTGTGGATCTGGCAGAGATGGTAGTGGAGGCTGAGATCTTTCCCGCTGTACTGGATTCCCTAAAAGACCCGGATGAATATGTGAAAAAGAATGTCAGCACGCTGATACGAGAAATTGCTAAACACACCCCTGAGGTATCTAGCATGGCCACAACAGCTTTTTATAGACAACTGGAGGCCAAATGTTCATTTTCTTCATTTCTTCAAAAACAATTTTATCTCCAGGCTACATGCCTGTGTGTATATGTGTTTCCTGCAGCTGTCGCAGATGATCGTAAACGCTGGAGGTTTAGCAGCTGTAGTCAATTACCTAGGGGACTCCAAAGGGAATGTCCGATTGCCTGGAATCATGATGCTAGGCTACGTGGCTGCACACTCAGAAAATCTTGCCATGGCTGTTATTGTATCTAAGGTCTGCTACTTTAACTTCCGATTTAGTAGTTATTATCTGGGCCTCTCTGCTACACTATGTAATACAACTGAATGGCTGGTGGATAAATGAATGGATGTATGGATGGAGAACTAGTATGGTTCAGCACAGAAACTTCTACTTTATCAATTCATACATGACTGCTCACCTGAATTCTCCACTAGGGTGTACAACAGCTGGCCATCTGTCTGGCAGAGGAGACAGAAGATTATATAAAGGCCGCAATAGTGTGGGCACTGGGGCAGATTGGCTATCACACACCGGAGCATGCAAGAGCTGTGGCTATGTTAAACATGCTCCCTAAACTGCTGGGTCTCTACCTGGACAGCCGTAGTTCTGAGGATCTGCAAGTCAAGGTGCAAAAAAAGAAGGAAAATAAATTTGATTAAAAAAATGTCCTGTAATGAATCAATAAAATTTTCTGGATATACAACAATCACATCTCTCTCTCTCTCTCTCTCTCTCTCTCTCTCAATGCAGGCAAAGAAGGCTTTAAAGAGCATCCTTCAGAGGTGCACTTACCTTCCAGCACTTGAGCCACTCCTCTATGACGCTCCCAGCAATGTTCTCAAACACGTCCTCTGTCAATTCAGCAAGGTCCACTGAGAGTCCTTACTAAACACATCAGACTTTCTTATCAAACCCTGCTCGATGACAATCACCAGTCCTGTGTGTTTCATGTCCTGCAGGTTCTTCCACATGATAGTAAAGCTCGCAGGTTGTTCGTCACTACCGGAGGACTGAAGAAGGTGCAGGAAATTAAAACCGAGCCCGGCTCGGATCTGGAGGAGCACATAAACGCCATTAACGCCTGCTACCCCGAGGAGATAGTCAGGTTTTTTATCTTATTCAATAGAAAAAAAGTTTTTTTTGTGATGCATTATGACTCATTTCAGGGCGGCATGGTGTATAACCTGGTTCTCCTCCCAACAAGAAGGTTCTGGGTTCGATTCCCGCGCAAGGGGTCTTTCTGTGCAGAATTTAGATGGGATTGCGTGGGATTTCTTTGAGTACTCCGGTTTTCTCCCACAGTCCACAAACATGTACATTAGGTTGATTGATGATCCTTATATTGACCTTAGGAGTGTGTGAGTGTGTGTGGTTGTTTGTCTATGTGTGGCAATGGACTGGCAACCTGTCCAGGGTGTACCCCTGCCTATCACGCTATGTACACTAGGATAGGCTCCAGCAAAAACCCGTGACCTCGAATTTGGGAATGAGCAGGTTGGAAGATGAATGAATGACACACTTGCTCACATGTTCATTCTCTCTTTAACAGGTACTACTCACCTGGATATTCAGAAACACTACTGGAAAGGATTGAGAACTACCAGCCTGCTTAGAACAGATGATCTTCAGGACTGGCAGCCGTTACCGCTTTATTAACTCAAATGAATAATTTTAAGGCATTGTGTTAGGGAGAATCTGCAGTTCATTAGTTGCAGCAGTGTAAATAGTATAGTGTCGAATGGGATTTAAAAATAAATGTGTTTTTGTCAAATGCAGTAACGCAACGTTTTTTTCCAACATCTGTGATCTAATCTATGCTTTTATCCAGCATGTTTACAGTAGAATAGACAAACTACACACATCACAGAGCTGTTTTGCTTGCAGAATTTGTGAGGGAACCTGAAACCGACTCCAGTCCACCGTGATCCTGAATAAGAAAATAAAGGGTTAATGAAGATGACTGAATTATAATTTTTTTTAGAATTATTAAAAGGAAGAATGTAAAAAATTGGAAACTGGTTGGTTAAAATATTAACCGATAATCTTAATTGCTAACTCAAAGGGCCCTCAACTCTTACCTGTTTAAATTATGAAAGTTAGTAATAATAATAATAATAATAATAATAATAATAATAATAATAAGAGTGGCGTAATGGCATAGTGGTTAGCACGGTCGCCGCACAGAAAGAAGGTCCCGGGTTCAATTCATTCTGTGCATTGTTTGCATGTTTTCCCCAAACGTGCATGGATTTCCTCCAGGTACTCCAGTTTCCTCCTACAGTCTGAAAGCATTAGTTTACATTGGTTAATTAGTTTTAAAAAATAGGTTAAATCTTGATTCTAAATTGCCAATAGAAGTGAATGTGTGTATGAGTGGTTGTTCCTCTGTGTAGCCCTGTGATGGACTGGTGATCTGTCCAGGGTATGCGCCTGCCTCTCGCACTATGTGTATGCTCTCCAGCAAACCCCCGTAACCCCGAATTAGGGAATAAACGGGTAAAAAGGTGAATGAATGAATAACAACAATAATAAGAATAAATTTAGAATGGATTTAAATTTTTACTTCAATTTCTTGTACTATTAGTCTTGTCTGTGGCGAGTCTACAGTAACTAATTTTAAAGAAATCTAACCAGAATGGCGAAAGTGTTACAGTGAATGTTAATGGTACATGTAAGTTTTCCAGTTATTTCATCATACGGCTTCGGTTACATTTTTTTCAAAGCCCGTTTTCGGGCAAATCCCGCCTCATGCTATTATTGGTTACATGTTTATTGTACAACCTGTGTGATGATTGGACAGAAGAGAAAGGCGGAAGTAACGGATGAAAGATATATGCTACACTTTACAATCAGGCGATATGTGACCTTATATAACTGGGGTACATTCTAAATGAATAATAATGATATTAGTTATTATTAGTGTTGTTGTAATAAACACACAAAGACAAACCAAAATAATTTATTTCTCTCCTATGGGCAATTTAGAGTCAACAACCTAATGTACATGACTGTGAGAGGAATCCGACGCAAGCAGGGGGAGAGGATGCAGGCTCCTCATAAAGGGATCCCCCGGCCCGGGAATCGAACCTGTGCCCTTCTTGTTGTGAGGTGACCATGCTAACCACTACATCGCCGCGCCACACGCCGTGCTTCACATCGCCTTTTATATGCAAACATTGAAGTCGGGTTTAATCGATACATTCCGACCAATCATAGCGCAGTAGCGTCGAAGCGTCTGTCCAATCTACTCATAGAAGGCGGAATTCGAAGAGAATACGGGTAGACGAGAAAACCAAGGCGGTCTCGCCGCTTGTTTCCACATGCTGCGCACTGTGACATCAGCGGTGCTGCGGTGTGGAGGAGAGATTTCAGCCGCTGGCAGTCTTATCGTCCCGGCGACCAAAGCCCATCCTCAGCCGCTCCGTGCTTCACATCTAATCAGACTGTTTTCTCTTACGGGCTGTTTGAGCAAGAAGAAGAATAAAACAAGTCTGTGGTTCCAGCAACGTGAAGGGCAAAACATGGACGGTACCATGGAGGAAATTCTGGCCCCACTGAGACAAGCGGTGAAGGAGCAGGTCAGGAAGATGCACACAAACCTTCTAAAGCTTTAATCAGCTATTTAATTAAGATAATTAAACGGATTAGAGATGATCGAACACATAGCTGTTTCCCTTTTTTACACTCCTTTACTCATTAATGTTCTCCCACCATTTAAACTTTATATGAATGCACCAGCATTAGGATGCATGAAACCGGAAGTAAAACTACACCGCTATTAAGAACAGGATTAAGCACTTCCGCCAGAACTGTTAAAAATAAAAGAGGAGTGGAATTAAATAAAATCTTAAGCATTGCCACGTTCATGGCGACTCGTGTGCCAAATCCCTCCTTTCTGCTCCTTTTCCTGCACGTTACCTTCATCTTCATCAGCTCTACACTGCCACGTTTAAGCAGTGTCCCAAATCACTCATTCACTTCCGGTAGGTTTTTAAAAATCTATTTACTTACTGTAGTTTGTTACTCAGGCTGTGTCCCAAATCACTTTCATTTCCTAAATATTAGTTTTATTACTCAGGCGGTGTCCCCAATCATTCATTCCCTAGTTTGGGGTCACGGGAGTCTGCTGGTGCCTATCCCAGCACACATTGGGTGAGAGGCTGGGGTACACCCTTGACAGGTCTCCAGTCCATCTTAGGGCCACACATAGACAAACAACTACTCCTATGGACAATTTTAGAATCACTAATTAACCTAATGTACATGTTTTTGGACAGTGGGAGGAAACCGGAGTACCCGGAGAAAAACCATGCAAGAGCTCCGACCCGGGAATCTAATCCGGGTCCTTCTTGTTGTGAGGCGACCGTGTTATCCGCTGTTTTTCATTCATCTCATCAATTTTCAATTATTCAGTCTGTGTACCGAATCACTGTTGTACTACATTCATGCTTGTTTATTAGTCAAACTAGTGATGCTTATCAGAGTAGACCATGCGCAGGATTTCTTGGAAGTGTTTATTTTACAGTGTTGCAGGAAGAACCTGCAGATGCACAGGTTAGTCTGACACCCAACAGTGCTGTGGACAGAAGGGTTTGGCTCTTTCTCTCGCATTAGCTTTCTCGTTTGTTTGTAGTTCTTGTTTGATTTTTATACTCTCTTTCTCTCACTCTCTCTCTCTCTCTCTCTCTCTCTCTGCGCAGGGTGATCTGGTGCGTCAGATGAAAGCGGACGGAACTCCAGATGTGGATGTCACTAAAGCTGTGGCGGAGCTCAAAGCCAGGAAAAGAATCCTGGAGGCAAAGGTAAGGCTGCGTAGTTCATCACCTGATTGCACATGTCATCCTTGGTTTTTCCTTAATGTAAAATTTTTCTGCAGTGTAACAATTATGTAACGAAAAGCTTATCACTTTGGTGGTTTCACTTCAGGAGCTCTCACTGCAGACTAAAGACGACATCGTGGACAGAATGAAGATGGAGGACACACTGAAGAGACGATTCTTTTATGATCAAGCGTTCGCCATCTATGGAGGTGAGTTATGGACACTGAAATTTATCAATATTAGACAAGAGTAATGAAATTATAATGTGTGTGTGTGTTTAGGTGTGAGCGGGCTGTATGACTTTGGCCCAGTTGGCTGTGCTCTTAAGAACAACATCCTGCAGGCATGGAGGCAACACTTTATCCAAGAGGAGCAGATTCTGGAGATCGACTGCACCATGCTGACGCCCGAGCCCGTCCTCAAGTGAGTGCTCGCCGAACTAGTCAAAGGTTCGAAGATGTGTTTCACCAGCTGGGTGTGGGTGTGAGGTTGAGCTTTCTGGGAGGGGGGGGGGGTAGAAAACAGGAAGAGGGAGGGAGAAAGAAATTGAGAAAGGAAAGGATGGTGAGAGGTAGAAAGAGAAAAAGAAAGAAGTAGAAAGGGAGAGGTAGGTAGAGAAGGATAAAGAAAAGGACAAATATGAAGAGCCAAAACTAGCAGAAGAGGACAGAGAGAGAGAAAGGAAGGGAGAAAAATAGAAAGGTAGAAGGTTGGAGAGCAAGAGATTGCAAGGAAGAAAGCTAGTAATGTAGAGAGGTGGAAAATGGTTGAACTGTAGAGGGAGAGAGAGAGAGAGAGAGAGAGAGAGAGAGAAGGGTAGAAAGGTAGAGGGAGGAAGAAAGCTATGAGGTGGTGAACTTCAATCTGAGTGACTTCCTGGTTGGTAAAATCTCATTCTTGATTTGTTATCATGTGTCAATTCATTCGGTTTTTCCTCATTTGTCTGTCCATTTAATTATTTATCAAGGTTTCCATAGTGACAGAAAATCACTGCTTTCTCACTGTTACTGTTTCTTGTCAGGACATCGGGACACGTGGACAAGTTTGCCGACTACATGGTAAAAGACGTGAAGAACGGAGAATGTTTCCGTGCCGATCATCTCCTGAAAGGTTTGTCTTTAAACACCACCCAATACTTTACTCGTCACACTGCGCGCGCACACACACACACACACACACACACTGACCTGGCTTTCATACAAACAAGCAAATTCACACACACTAGCCATTCCCAACAATTAAAGGTTCTAATTATTAAGACTGCAAAGATTAGAGTGGGTGGCTTAAATGGTCATGGTGCTAAGCTATTGATTGGAAGACCTGGGTTCAAGCCCCACCACTGCCAAAGAAGACCAGAAGAAGTGGGCAAACGAACTGATGGTGAGAGGAATAGAGTGAGAGAGAAAAGTTGGCAGGGGGAGGTAGGTAGAGCGGGAGGGAGAAAAGGACAGGTAGGAAGAAGGGGACAAAGATGAGTGGAAAGGAAAAGAGAGATGGCAAAGAAGAAAGCTAGTGATAGAGAGAGAGAAAAAACACGACCTTGATTTAAACTCCACCAGCACCTCTAAAGAAGACCAAAAAGACCTAGTTCAAACCCCATTACTGCCAAGGAATAACAAGAAGATGTTGGTTTAAATCCCACCACCTCTAAGCAACGCCAAGAAGACATTGTTGAAACCTAATCACCACTAAGACCAAAGAGGGTTCAAGATCAATCGTGGCAAAGAAGAGCATGAAGTCTTGGGTTCAGACTACACCACTGCCACTGTTACTGTTAAGTGTTCGAGCAAGATACTTAACCTTACCCCAACTTGCTAAGATGGGATATGCAAAGAAAGAGTGTCATATGTTGACACATAAAGGCAGGCCCTCCAGTGTGTTTAAATATATGACTTTACCTAGAATCTCACTCTGCTTCTTCCTGAACACAAGGTTTCCTGGAGCAGGTCTCCTAATGCTGCTGGCATGACTCCATTAGTGTTTATATCCGGGCAGTGGGACAGGGGTGTATTTTGTTTGATCAATGGTTACAGAGAATAATTAAATAAACATATATTTATTTAATATCTATCTATCTATCTATGAAATCTTTTTACGCTTTAATCATCCAGATGTTTGATAGAACCCAATAAATTTTTTTTATTTTTCTTTCTTTGTGATGATGCAGCTCATCTTCAGAAACTGATGAGCGATAAGAAGTGCACCCAGGAAAAGAAGAACGAAATGGAAGAGGTCATAACACAGGTAATTCGTGTGGTTCTGTTTCCTGTCTGTAAACTTGCTGCTGCTGTTAGCTTTGATACGATATCAAGACGTGTATTTTCTTCATATTAGCCTTTAAATAAGTACAAACTCAATTGCAGTGCATTAGTTAGTAGTACATCATTTCAGACCCAACATATGATTCTCCTTGTGAACATTTGGTTTTCCTGTGTACTAAACCAGACCACAAGGACGATCCCACAGTATTCCTCTTCCACATTGATCTTACCTTACTGTGTGTCTCAACAGATGGACAACTTTACTCAGCAGGAACTGGCTGATCTGTTTGTGAAATACAACGTAAAGTCCCCCAGTACAGGAAATGACCTCACACCACCCATCTCATTTAATCTGATGTTCCAAACCTCCATCGGTCCTGGAGGGAACATGTCAGGGTGAGTTGAGAAAACTGCCAAACATCCTTTACATTCACTATGTCTAGAATTTGGCAGACAACCTCTACTGTTTATTTGATTACATGAGATTAATGTAAGTGAGTGTGACTAAGAGTAAGGGTCTTTCTCAGGGACCCAGCAGTGGCACATTAGTAGTGCTTGAAATTGCACACCTGAACAACAAAGCCATTCCTTTTTTTTTTTTTTTAAAGCAGTTCTGCTCTGTCACTGCATTCTTTCCTGTTCTGATTGGTCATAATTGTTTGTTTTGGGTTTTTTTTATTATTAGCAGCTATTTCAATTGTTTCTATGGCAACAAATTGCACAGGGTCTTGTATGGTGGTTGCTTCTCATAAAGAATATCATTTAGTGTTGAGATATATAGGCGCTATATATGAGTCTGGTACAAGTATATCGTCAGTGTGGTAATAAGAACAGGGGATGACTGATTAATAACCGCGTTAATATTACATTTTATTATATATTTAATAGTCATTTTCATATCAGGTTTATTGATGGAAAAATAGAATTTTTAGAAGTGAGTGCACTGGAGAGATTGTCGAGCAGATTTATTTCCTATACCACATACTGGTAGACAGTAATATTACTGTGTTAACTAACTGTTGGGGAACTTCAGGGAGCTTTTATATTTATTTATCATCTTATTTACTTGAACGTTAGTGCTGCACGGTGGTGTAGTGGTTCGCCTCACAACAAGAAGTTCCCAGGTTCAATTCTCAGGCAAGTTTGTCTGAAATGCTTGCACATGCGTGGGTTTCTCCGGGTATTCCAGTTTCTTCCAAAAACATGTCCATTAGGTTGATTAGTGATACTAAATTGCCCATAGGAGTGAGTGTGATCGTTAGTCTGTGTGGCCCTGTGATGGACTGATGACCTGTCCAGGGTGTACTCTTGCCCTGTATGTGCTGGGATAATTTTCAGCATACCGCCATGACTCCAAATTAGAGAATGAGTGGGTTAAAAGACAAATGAATAAATGAATGTCAACATTGTTTATTTAATGTTCTAATTAGGTTGTTAAAAAGCATTTTAAAGAATTTAAAGTATGTTCTTAGAATCCTCGTCATTCTTCATTTAAAAATTAATTTTAATGTTCAAAATCGGCTGGATGGATGGATGGATGGATTGATGGATCGATCGATCGATCTTTGTCATTGCCTAGTACAGGTACACAGCAACAAAATGCAGTTTCCACATCTACCAGAAGTGCGAATAGTAGTAATGTGCAATGACAGTTGCAGATAAATACTATGGAACAGTAAAGTGTCTGGAGTTTAGTCATAAATAGTTATGAAAGTGACAGATGTGCAAATGTAGAAAAGTGAAATATGTAATATATGTTGATTTTGTAATAATTAGTATCGGCAATGACCCTGAAATGAGTTTAATTGTTTGCAAATTGCTGCAGTACAATTAAAATAATGTGTAAATATCAGGACATAACTGTTGGTGAGCATTTCTTTTTGTCCACCCCAAATGGGTTAATTCCCTGTCCTACTTTTTTATTACAACTTGTATTCCTATAGCTATCTGAGGCCTGAAACCGCTCAGGGAATCTTCCTCAACTTCAAGCGCCTGCTGGAGTTCAACCAGGGCAAGCTGCCATTCGCTGCAGCTCAAATAGGAAACTCTTTCCGAAACGAGATCTCTCCTCGCTCAGGGCTTATTCGTGTCCGGTAGGCAAGCTACCTTTTTCTTCCAGCTATCATGTCCTAAATTTGTGTTTTGGGATTCACTAATGCTCTTTTTAATCACCGTTCCCAGCGAGTTTACAATGGCTGAGATTGAGCACTTTGTCGATCCCAGTGAAAAGGTACATTCTAAATTCTCCAATGTTGCTGATCTGGACATCTTGTTGTACTCCTCTAAAGCGCAGACCAGTGGACAGTCAGCCCAGATTATGAAACTGGGGGACGCCGTAGAGCAGGTGAGGAATTATTGTGTATATTAAACTGAGGAAGATGTCATACACATCATAAATAGGTTTACTTACTACAGTGTCCATTTCTCTATCTGTATACACATTCCAGTGTCTTTAAACGCTATTGGTTTGATTATAGGGTGTTATCAACAACTCAGTTCTGGGCTACTTCATTGGGAGAATCTACCTCTACCTGACCAAAGTCGGTCTGGCAAAAGACAAAGTACGTTTCCGCCAGCACATGGACAACGAGATGGCTCACTACGCCTGCGACTGCTGGGATGCCGAAGCAAAAACCTCCTATGTATGTTGTTTTTAAATGTATAAATTCTCTGTCTACATGTTGCCATAACCGCTGTTATCTGTTTGTCGGTTCACAGGGCTGGATTGAAATTGTAGGCTGCGCTGACCGCTCGTGCTATGACCTCACCTGCCATGCGCGGGCCACCAAGGTCCCGCTGGTGGCCGAGAAACCTCTTAAAGAACCCATATCCTTAATTGAAAGTATTGAACATGATTGATTAGGTCTGTTTGGTAAAGTGGTTAACCAACCCCTTAACTTCTCTGCACAAAGTTGTCAACGTAGTGCATTTCGAGCCAAATAAAGGAGTCATCGGGAAAGAGTACAAGAAAGAAGCCAAGCTGGTCATGGAGTACCTGGCCGTGTGTGATGAGTGCTACATCACAGATCAGGAGAAGCTACTCAACGAGAACGGGTAAGAAACAGTTTCACACAATGTTAATGTCAATGACTGGCGGTAGGACAAACCAGGATCTAATGTATGTTGTCGGTCTGTGTAGCGAGTTTACCATCGACACTGAAGGCAAGACCTTCAAACTCACAAAGGACATGGTGAGCGTCAAGAGGTTCCAGAAGACACTACATGGTGAGATCAAGTGTTTTTGAGGTTCAAGTATGTTTTATATCCATTTTATTCAATAATTTGAATATGTTGTAGCTTATAAAAAACTTTCTTTTTAAATTCTTCTCTGACATTCAGTTTTTGCTTTTTGTAATAATAACAACTAAATAAAATAAAATGTTTTATTAATAACTGTATTCTTTTTGATTCCAAAGAGGTAAAGTGTACACTTAATAATTAGACTCTCTACATATTATTGTTAAGGGTTTGTTTTTGGTCTTTGATGGAGAAACTGATGCAAAACATATTTTTTATTTAGCAACAGAGGGTAAATAGTTTTATACTGCTATAAAGTCTGGCCCTTTTTCAGCTCACTTAAGCCAAACTTCTCTGAAGACCAAGGGGTCACTGGACCATCCCAGTGTACATGGGGTAAAAGGCAGGAGTACAGCCTTGATTGGCCGCCAGTCCATCGCAGGGCCACACATGGATGAACAGCACACGCCTATGGTCAATATAGAATCACCAAATAATGTTTTTGGAATGAGAAAGGAAACCAGAGTACCCAGTGAAAACCCATGCATTTGCATTTACAGCATTTGGCAGACCGTCTTATTCAGAGCGACTTATATTTGATCTCTCTTGTACAAGTGAGCAATTGAAGGTTAAGGGCCTTGATCAAGGGCCCACAGTGGTTGCTTGGTAAAGGGGGGAAATTGAACTCCGGTCTTTCTGGTATCAGTTCAACACCTTAACTGCTAAGCCACCCCTTCCCCATGCTAGCACAGACAAATAAAATTGAAATAATATACAGTACGGGTAGCGTAGTGGTTAGCATGTCACCTCAATGTAAAAAGGTCCCGGGTTCTGTTCATGGTTTTTCTGTGCAGAATTGGCATGTTTTCTCTGTGATTGGGAGTTTTCTCTGGATACTCCAGTTTCCTCCCACAGTCCAAAAGAAATGTGCATTAGGTTGCCCTGTGTTAGAGTGGCGACCTGTCCAGGGTGTACCACTGCCTCTCTTTGACTGTTTGTTGAGGTTTTTTCTAAATGACAGCATTGTCTAATGAACATTGACTATTTTACTTTGTAGCAGTTTTTCATTTCTTTAGTGTTTTCACATAAAAGAAATAAATATTTAGAAGGAGGGGCGGCATAGTGGATCGCACTGTCTCCTCACAACAAGAAGGTTCTGAATTCGATTTCCGGGCCGGTGATATTTCTATGCGGAGTTCCTATGTACTCATGTTTCCTCCGGGGACTCTGGTTTGCTCCCACAGTCCAAAAACATACAGATTAGCTCGATTGGTGATTTTGTAAATTGTCCATAGGAGTGAATGTGTGTTTGAATGGTTTTGTCTATGTGTTACCCTGAGATGGACTGGTGACCCGTTCAGGGTGTACCAACGCCTCTCGCCCTATGTGAGCTGGGATAGGCACCAGCAGACCCCTGTGATCCTGAATTAGTGAGTAAGCAGGAAAGATGATGAATGACATACTGTAAATGCACTATTTCTAATAAGTTTACTTTGTAAGTCCACTCTTGTATTACTGTTTTCTGTGGGATTTATATTGGCGTTTTATTGGCAAATTTAATAATCCTAACTGTGTGTCTTCCTATAGTTGAAGAAATCACTCCTAATGTCATCGAGCCTTCCTTTGGCATCGGCAGAATCATGTACTCCATTTTTGAGCACACATTCCATGTCAGAGAAGGCGACGAGCAAAGAACGGTAAATGAATGTCTTTTTATTTTTTAGAATTACCAACCGCTTCATCATTACGGTAAACTAATCCTGCCTTTTCTGTGGTCAGTATTTCAGCTTCCCGGCTGTCGTAGCACCTTACAAATGTTCCGTTCTTCCTCTAAGCCACAATCAGGAATTTGTGCCTTTTGTGCGTGAACTATGTGAGTGTTTTTGTTAATTATATATGGATGTAAGTAGCTATTTATAAATATTAATGCAGTTTTAATTAGAATATTTACACCCACTCTGTTAGACTGAGGAGAGAAAAATACATTGGTCTTAAACATACTTAATCTTTTCTCAATGCAGATAAATTACATTGTTAGGAGAGATTGGTTAACCTTGAATATATACACAAGCTTCTAGATAAAGTTTACTTCCAGACCAGTGACTATGGGCGATATCACTGGCCTACAGCCTTTAATAAATATATGACCAAGAAATATATATGAATGAGTAGAATAAGAACATGAGGTTGACTGTCCATGCTTACTCTCCACAGCTGAAACCATGACCAAATTTGGTGTGTCCCATAAAGTGGATGACTCTTCAGGTTCAATTGGGAGGCGCTACTCCAGGACGGATGAGATCGGTGTTGCGTTCGGTATCACTATTGATTTTGACACTGTGAACAAGACGCCACACACAGCCACTCTGAGAGACCGTGACACCATGAGGCAGATCAGAGCGGAGGTAATATAGCTTATATTCGTTATATATAACTAGTTATTAGTTTATAACTAAACGTTTGGCAATATAGGCTCTCTTGGGAGTTTAAACAATATGCAAAAATGCACAAAACACCAGATTTTCAATGAGTCTCCCTTTGATCATGAAATGTTAAATGAAGGTTTTTTTGATGAAACACACAGGTTCGTGAGTTACCTGAGATTGTGAGAGACCTTGCCAATGGTACCACCACATGGGCTGAGATTGAGAGCAAGTACCCTGTCTTTGAAGGTCAGGAGACCAGCAAGAAGGAGGAATAGATTATGCTGCCTTAAACTTTCCTGCCTCCAGAGTGGTTACGCCTGTTTTTTTTATACACTATCATCTATCGGAATGAATAACTTGCACCTGTACGATATTAGTTCTTATTGTGAACGGTGCACTGTCATTGATAGAATTATAATAAGAACTATCTTATTAAAATCATGGGAATATATCTTTATACAGAAATTAAAAGACAATGTAAAGACTGGTTATTGTTGTGGAAATTGCTAGAACTCTGTAATGCATCTTCATTCAATAAATCAAAGCCAGCACTTTGTGGACCTCAAACTTTGAGTGTTTTTTTAGATACAGTATATAATACTGTGCAAAAGTTTTAGGCAGGTAAAAAAAAGAAAAATCTAAATCAATATTTGGCATTACTACCTTTTGATTTCAAACCAGCATCAATTCTGCTAGGTACACTTGCACAAAGTCAGGGATTTTTTAGGATTATAGTCAGGTGTATGATCAACCAATTATACCAAACAGTTGCTAATAATCATCAAAGTCACACATGGGTTGAAACCAGAAACAACTGTGTAGGTGGTTTAAAACTGGGTGAGGAACAGCCAAACTGCAGCTACCAAGGTGAGGTTGTGAAAGACACAATTTCATGTCATGGTAAGAATGAGCACAGCAACATGACACTTGGTAGTTATACTGTATCAAAAAGGTGCCTCAATACAAAGATTTCAAAGCAGACTAGGATTTCGTGATGTGCTGTTCCAGCTCTTTTGAACAGGCACTAAGTGGTCGGCCATGCTAACGTCAGCAGATAAAGGGCCCGTCAAGCTTATTACCCTTTGAAAACAAAAGATGCTCAGAACTGCTAGAAACCATTACTGTCTGGAGACGTCTGACCAGAAGTGGTCTTCATGAAAGAGTTGCAACCAAAAAGCCATAACTGACGTAGGAATAAGGCCAAGTATGCACAAAACATAGGAACTGGAGTGCAGAAAAATGGCGGCAGGTGCTTTGGACTGAGGAGTCAAAATTTGAAATATTGGCCCCAAATTTATTCTGCATCAGGACAACGACCATAAACATTGTCATTAAGAATTATTTTCAGCGAAAAGAAGAAAAAGAATTACTGTAAGTGATTGCATGGCCTCCACATATCCCTGATCTTAACATAGAGTGTGTCTTGGATTCCGTGAAGGGACAGAAGGATGTGGTAACGCCTACATTCACAGAAGATCTGTGGTTGGTTCTCCAAGATATTTGGAACAACATTCAAGCCGAGTTGGTCACCAGGTTGGTCACACTAAATATTGATTTGATTTCAATTTCTCTTGTTCATTGATGAAAAGAAATGATTAACACTTCCATGTTTAGTGTTTTTTTCACACCTGCTTTAAAACTTTTGCACAGTACTGTATACACTAATTATATATAAATATATTGTACTGATGTCTAGGTTTCATAACTATCGATATGGTCAAATCCAACTGCTGTAAATGTGAGCAAGAATCATTAAGAAGTCTAACAGGTTAATATATCATAACACGCCTTCAACATTCCTGTTAAACTTGTTCTTGGTGAAACATGTCAAACCTCAACAGACTTTTCTTGAGTCTCTTGGAATAGAAAGTAAACTATTGCAATGGATTTCATTAAGTAACTGCAAAAGTAAAATATGACAATATGAACTATAGTTATGAAGCCAAAGGATTGTGGGTAACATGCAAGTATGCACTCTGCGAATGAAACCTAATAGAGGGTGAGTCCTGAAGCAAAGTTTATTGCCTTTTCTTGATTTAATATTAATATTATCAATTATCAGAGACGTTAAGCGGATAAAGCATTATATTATGGGTTAACATGATAAAATCTGGCGCATATATGAGGTAACCCAAGTAAAGAATTCTTATTTGTAGACTGTACAGTAAGATACTTAGTTTTAATTCACTTATCAGCATTAAATTTGAAAGATTCGTCTCAGTAAAGAAATTGGTCAGTGTTGGTCATTTCTTTATTTTCTCCTTTAATACCCTACATATCCCTAAATTCTACACTGTATTTACTTTTTCATATTTTTTTTTTACAGAATGCAAAGACTCCTCATGAAGACAAAAGCATTCACTGTCACCTCAGGTTGCCAGATTGGGCTTAAACAAGTTTTTAAAACCCTTCTAGATTTAGAAGACATTAATCCTTTTCCTTAAATGTCTTTTCTATTCATAAGAGTTAACATCATTTGGTTTGCAAGTCGAATCACTCCACACTATCATTTTCTAATACTTTCTTATATATCCCATTCAGATTAAAAATAGCACTAATGGGAGGGTAACTGTCCAGTCTGACAACACTGTTCACCTTTAACTGTCCCTGTGTGACAATTTGGGCCGCAGTGTTTCCCCTCACCAGCGACTGGGTTCAAGATCGATCCTTTTTTTCTTCATTTTATTTCGAGTATATATATATATAATATATATATATATATATGTGTGTGTGTGTGTGAGAAGAGGATTTTGCTTGATTTAACACTTTGGTTGATGAAAGTTCCTCAAGGTAAGTAAAGCAGATGCTGCGTTTACTAATGAGACAATGATTTTATTTTCATTAATGTGTAATGTAAAATAAGTTTTTGAATGCTGTTTTTTCCCAAAAAAATGCACAATTAGAGCCTTTTTTAACTGTGAAAATGGAATTACTGCACTGCTACAGTTAAAACATAGTGTGTTCTGCATAGTGTAAGTGTCTCATTTGATAAACGTTTTATTTTCTTCTTCCACTGTAAATGCTGGAGGACGTTTCCATCACCTACCAGACTGCAAACCTTCCTTATAGTATCCAGTTTCATTTCAGAGTCATTAAGTATTCAATCAATATATATCCGTAGGATTATATATATAATAGTAATTAATTAGCTATGATAGTGAACCCAGCCTTTTAATTTATAATCATCAGAGAAAATCAATGTGTTCGCCAATTATTATTGGAATTATACAGCAAGTATTTTATAGACAATAAGTGTCCAAATAATAAATGACTGTTTAAGTGTTCTCATTTAATATTTCTCTTTCTATTTTTTAGCTTTCTCATCTGTGTAATTTACATTTATACACCATGGGGATCAAAGCAGCTCTTCCCAAATATGAGCTTTATTTTTATTATGTGGTGCTGTCCCTGGCAATGCTCTGGGCTGCCAGTTGGATTTTTGAAGTGTCCAGTTGTAAGTTGTACAACTACACACACAATAAATTTTCATATTGGACCAAATAAAATAATTTTTGCTTGTTATAAAATGATGACAGCAAAAACAACAGCTTTTTTTCTCAGCTACCTCAGCATGTCTGTTCTCATCCTACCCTATTCCCTGCCCATACAGTTATTTATTTCTCATATCCCAAAGGACAAATGAAGCTTCTGTATTGTTCAAAAGGCCAGAGCAGTAGAGTAAGGCCAGGTGCTAAAGCTATGCAGGCCATGCACCACGGATCATGTGTCAGTATTAATACACTGGGCAGAGTGGAAAAAATAGGACAGTAACACTGTTATACTACTATGACAAAAAAAACCTACCAAAGCATTTCAAAGAAAACATGACTTGTAGAAAAGTATAACAATGGATAATTTGTATTATATTGTATAAGGTTTTTTTTTTTTGCTGACTATTTAAAGCAAATGCAAACCGAAAGTCCTTCAAATCCAGCATCCAGCCTGGATGGTACTACTTCGGCAGAAAAATGGTGAGGTTTGATCATAGAACAGCTCAGATTATACCAGCCATTATATTTATCCGTGTAAAATAAATAGATTAAATCATCTGCCTCTATACTGCAGGATGCGGCTGATTCCGAGTGGATTATGTGGTTCTGTACGTACCGTGAGCACATCGTCTTCGCTCTTACTGGTCATGTCTTATTTGCTAAGATCTGCTCCATGCTAGCTCCTCAGGTGTGTCTCAAGCATCTATGCATTGTTTGCTCAAAAATACAAATCGTAGTAGCTCGGTGGTTAAAATGTTGAACTGCTAATTGAGAAACCAGAGTTTGCATCCCATCACCATGAAGTTGGGCTCCTTAGCAAGGCCCTCAACACCCCAATTGCTCAGTGTATAAGAGTGATAAATGTAAGTGGGAATAATGGTGATAATTTTTTTCTAAAAAAAAAAAAAGAATATTAATATTAATTAAATTTGTGTCCCTCATTTCAGAAAGTGAAATCTGTATATTATACAAATTCATTAAATTATTTTTTAAATGTTTGATGAATCTAGCTAACCGATAATGAAATCATAAAATATTATTGCAAAAGATGAATAAAAATGTTTTGTTCATTCATTCATCTTCTAACCTGATTATTCTAACCTGATAGCCTTCAGATCATTTACGTTGTTGTTCTGGTATCTCTCATCTTCCTCTTGACAATAACCTACTGATTCTCTATGGGGTTCAGGTCAAGCAAGTTTGCTGGCCAATAAAGCACAGTAACACCACGGTGTCAGGTCCTACTAGAAAATGTAATCAGCATCTACATAGGGCTTGTCAGCAGAAAGGAGACAAAATTCTCTAAAGGAGGCTGTGTTGACTGTAGGACCAACATGTAGGACTGCAGACAACATGAATTCTGTACCTTTTTTTGTACCACAGTTTTTCCTTATGTGTCATTGACTGTCTTCTGTCCATCTTCCCCATGATTGTATATATGGCCCAGACTGAGAGATTATTTAAATGATATTAAAACCTTTGCAGTTCATCTTCTAACTCGCTTATTCCCTTATTTTGGGGTCACAGGGTTTTGCTGGTGCCTATCCCAGCACATATAGGGTGAGAGGCAGGGGTACACCCTGGACGAGTCGCCAGTCCATCGCAGGGCAATACACAAATAGACAAACAATCATTCAGACACACATTCACTCCTATGGACAATTTAAAACCACCAATCGACCTAATCTGCATGTTTTTTGGACTGTGGGAGGAAACCAGAGTACCCAGAGGAAACCCACGCAAGCGCAGAAAGCACAGCAAAGAAAGAACACAAGACCTTCTTGTTGTGAGACGACTATGCTATCCAGCTTTGCAGTTGTTTTGAGGTAATTAGTTGATTAGGATGTGACACCATAACTTTCCAACAATTAATGTTTTCACAATATTAAAATTTTCTGAGACTGAATTTTGGGGTTTAATTTTTTGTAAGCCAGAATCATCAAAATTATAAGGAATAAAAGATTGAAATATTTCACTCTCTGTAATAAATCTATATAATATACAGTTTTCACTTTCTGAACTATTCCAAAGTACAAAAAATATTTCGCTTTTTTCTGCTATTATATTTTTATTGGATAAGAGCCTTTTTGTGTGTAGTGTTTTCTCTTTGTTTGCATGGGTTTACTCCAGCTACTCCGATTTCCTCCCTGATTAGGTTGATTAGTGATTCTAAATTGACCATAAGAGTGAGTGTGTGTGATTGTTACTCTAGCAGACCCCTGAATGAATGCATGTCTTCTTCTTCTTCTTCTTCTCCTTTCGGCTGCTCCCGTTAGGGGTCGCCACAGCGGATCATTCTTCTCCACCCTAC
>JAOTRA010000019.1:1763549-1778299 GCA_026260255.1 Pseudolaguvia tuberculata
ACCCTCCCCATTTATCCGGGCTTGGGACCGGCACTAAGAATGCACTGGCTTGTGCAACCCTAATGGCTGGGTTCCCTGAATGAATGCATGTGAAATATGATATATGCATTATAAAACGCTGTGTGTCCTCTATACAGTATCGTTCTCTGGTCTACATGGTGTATGGTCTTCTTGCCGTTCTTACAAGTATGGGTTGGACCTACGTAATGCTCATCCTCTCACACTGCGTGCTGCTCTATAGCATCTCACTGGTCAAACTCCGGTGGCTCTGCTTTACCACCGGACTCATCACTCTTGCTACTTTTAGAATGGAACCGTTTGTTTCCTGGCAGGTAGCTTTCCTAAAAAACAATATACATATTATTTGTAACGTTTTATTTATTTCACACATGAAAAGTTTTCTTCTTGAATGTCTTTATATCATCATGTAACACAGTACCAGAGTTAAACCAGCAAACCATGATTAAAAGATGGGTATGCCGCTTATGACCAGCAGGCATGCAATTGGCACAAAAAAAGAAGAAGCATAAAAACAACTAATGTAGTGCTAGCACACACTCATGTATCTGGTACAGTTATGGCAGCTCATTTTCTGTAAAACCAACCAGAAAAATCACAAACAAATCAATATGATCACGAATATGTCACAAAATAATTCAAGAGTCACATTCAAGTTTACATACATTCAAGTTCCACCACTGCCAATTCCACCACTGTTAAGTATTTAAGCAAAATCATTAACCAGTCCTGCTCTGGGGCACTGTGCTGATCCTTTGCTCTGACCCCCAAACTTTCTGAAAAACATTTCACTGTACGTTTTATGGAGTTTAATTATACATGTGACAAATACAATTGGAATTTTTGGAAATTTTAAATGCCATAAATATAATGCAGACCGTGTAAAAATTTCAATGCAGCTTACTATCTAGATATTTTTCACACTATAGAACAGGGGTCGGGAACCTTTTTGACTCAGAGAGCCATGAAAGCTAAATATTTGTAAATGTATTTCAGTGAGAGCCATATAGTATATTTTTAGACTGATTCAAAAGGGGGCGTTTACAATTGCTCCTGCAGCCAACTGCAGCCCTGAATAGGACATAAGCAGTGGAAAATCGATGGATAGATTAAAACAATTGATAATATTTAGTTTTGTCAGAAAAGTCTAATCTGCAAGCCAGATGCAATCATCAAAAGAGCCACACCTGTCTTGTGAGCCATTGGGACCCCTGCTATAGAGTAACAATAGTCAAACCTCTAGGTTTATGTTATAATTTAAATAAAAAGCTCAGCGTAAAGTCTACCTCCATGTAGATGTCGCTGACCATTGTTTCAGCAAGTATGTCAGAAAAATAAGAATGCATACGTTTTACTATTTGTTTGACATTTTTTAAGTATTGCAAAATGTATTGTATCAAAATACACTATGATAATTGGATTATAAACTTTGATAACGTCCTAGCTTCTTGTCAATTTCCAGTAAATTCCCAGCTTTGCCCATTAATCCACAGACGGGCTTTGTGACCGGAGACTTTTCTCTACGCCCAGTGTTCTTCTACTGTGGCTGCGGCTTCACCATCATGCGCTGCATGAGTTTTGCTTTGGAAAACTGTGAGAAGAAAGATGGTCACTACAGCATTCTGGAGCTACTTAAGTACAACTTCTACCTCCCCTTCTTCTACTTTGGACCCATCATGACCTTCGATAAATTTTATATCCAGGTCTGCAGTTTATTAGCAATTCAATTTGTTACTTTTTATTTATAGTATTTTGGATTTTTGATCTATTTTTATTGAACTAGCCCAAGAAGCTAGAATGCTGTTGGTAAATCGCTTCTACAAACTTGTTTATGTAATTTATTTGGTTAATTTTTACTGTTAAAATGCATTAGATTTAATGATAAATCTTGGTCATTCAACCAAAATCTCATACCATCTTTATTCAAACAGGCCAATAAACAAGACCTGAATCGTAAGGAGAGGGAGATGTGGAATATTTCTATCCAGGCTTCATTAAACTTAGGAGTTATCATCATAGTAGCCATCATCTTCCACTTTATGTACATTCTGACCCTTCCAGGTGATATGAAGCTGCTAAAACACCTCTCAGACTGGACTATCGGTAAGTATCTGATCTGATTTAATCCACTAAATATTTTAAAAGACTGTTTAACTGTATCTGTTTCATTTTCACCCATCATTAAATCACACCCCCCCCCCTCCCCCAACACACAGCAGGCTTGGCGTACATGAATGTGGTGTATGACTGGGTAAAAGCTGCCGTGATGTTTGGCGTTATAAACACAGTGGCTCAACTGGACCATCTGGATCCTCCGAAACCTCCTAAATGCATCACAATGCTCTACGTATTCTCCGAAACGTCAGTTCTTACTTTGTCTTATTTTATCGGCTTGTTTAACTTGTTGTCTAAACACAAAATCTTGAGGGTTTTTTAAAATCTTTTTTTGAAGGCACTTTGATCGAGGAATAAATGACTGGCTCAACAAGTAAGTGTCACAAATGTTCTTATCTCTATTTGTGATATGTATGTAAATTTAGTACAGACATCAAAACCAATTATTGTCGTGTCGGGTTGGAGTGCAGGAACCTGAGCAATGTGTGATGAAGTGAATTTTGCAGGTATGTGTATAATCACCTTGGGGGTAAGCATGATAACGTGCTGGACGAGTTGATTGCCTCACTCTGCACATACGGCATCACGGCGCTGTGGCTCGGGCCGAGCTGGGCCGTCCTCGTATGGGCTTTCTTCAATTGTTTTGGCCTCAACTTTGAGTTGTGGGTAGCTAAATTCTTCTTCATGGAACCCTTCTTCACAATTGAGGTATGAGCACCAATAAAACACTGAAGAAACAGTTAAAGTAGTGAAATCTGAAGTAATCATAGTTTTAATCATTAATTATTCTTTTTTTAACCATTTCTCTAATAAGGTCATCGTATTTCAGAGGTTAATGTCTGGTGAGGCACTGACATCATTATAGTCAGATTTACAAATATATGAACCCCACAGAGTAGCTTACTCAACATTTCACTGGCAACATTTAATGTGTTTTGTTTAAAATTTCATATTCCAACTGTAGCATAGAAAATTATCATCTTACATTTACTTATAAATGAAGTCCATGTGCCACTCCTTTTGAATAAAAGCATCGATAACTTGTTTGTAAAAGTCCTCCATCTATTTCTTCAGTTTTAAAAGTCTCTCTGTGAATCCCTGGTTATCACTATCGCCCCCCATCAATGAGGCAGGAGAACTGTGTGCATCACGTTGCAGCTCAGTGCATCAGTGTGTATCACGTTGCAGCTCAGTGCATCAGTGTGTTATGACCTCTCAGCACAAGAATACGTTACACACACACACAATTCATGTAGTAAGTGTTGAACATTATAATAGCGACATGCAGAATAACAGCAAAATGGTCTCACTGCATAGCGCCAGCACAGCATAGTGATTGTGAAATCCATGGTGAGGCTCAGCACTGAGCGCATTGAACCTCGTCTATTCTTAGTATTTGAACAGTAAATGTGAAAATTAAGCGGTTTTGTTAAATGAAAAAGAACTTCAACGCTTAATAAATATAACCATTTAATTAATGATGACAGATGAGCTGTCAGCTGTGCATCCCCTTACTGCACGTCACTGTTGTATCTGATAAACTTGCTAAAAAAAATTAACATTTTTAAATGTATTATTATTGTGTCAAATGTTGAGATAAAAAAAAGCCTTTCAAAATGAGATAAAATAGCAAGAGATATTTTGAGACATACCCAAATAATCCCACATCCAAAAAAAGGACAGATATCGGTACAGGTATCAGTGAGTACCAAGGAGAAAATATCATATAATATGGTATAATAATATTCTTATGTCTTTTTTAATTCAAACATTAATTTATTCATATTTTAATTGAAACTTTTTCCAGACTGTCATGCAAAATTTGTGACAAAAAATAAATATTTATTTAAATTAGCATTCACATGTAATTAGTAGCATTGGGTTACAAAAAATACACATTTTTATAGTTGCTGCATCCAACAATGCAGATTTTCCTGTAATTGCAAATATTTTGATATTGTTGAGTTTTTATACTTTATTAGCAAAATAATAGAGTTTATAAAATTGCAAGCACAGAATTCTTTTTAAATATTTAAAAAATATTAATGGTAGTTACCACTTATGAAGAAAAACTGAGCTGAATTTGAGCAAAATATACAATTGTTTACCATAATTAATCATGTTTTTATTTAATTAGTTCATCTTTGAACCTGCTTATTCCCTATTTCGAGTCACGGGGTCAGCTGGAGTCTATCCCAGCTCTCTAAAAGGGTGAAAGGCAGAAGGGGTACAAAATGGACAGATCGTCAGTCCATCACAGGGCCACACACACACTTATACTAACTCCTATGGGCAGCAATAAACAGTGCTAATCACTAAGCCACCATATTGCATCTCTCTTTTTATATCTTATTTTTCTAAAATTTCTAATTTCTTTTTGTGTTTATCAAATCAGCTAAATGTTAAATATAAGGTTTTTAAATCATGTGTCTGTGAATTGACCCAGGTTAATTTTAATGCTTTTTATTTTCTGCCCAAGACGGCAATGTCGGAATCCATGTCTCGCAGAATTAGAGCTGTGTTTAATACCTTCAACTTTTGGAACATCATCCTGTACAACCTTTTACTCCTCAATAGTCTTGACTTTGCAAAGCTGGTTGCCAAGAGATTACTGCTGAAAGGTTAAAAACCTGTTTAATATACTGTTTATCCATAAATATTTCCCATAGAGCATTTCTTTCAATCATAATGAACTTGTTCATGCTTAAACCTTACACTTTTTTTAAGGTTTCCCGTTATCCACCATCACCGTGATGTTTGTGACCTACTGCTTGGTGCAGATCATTAAAGAGAGCGAAAGGAAGCAGGCTTTGATTGATGACCCTGATCCTGTACCTCCTCCTGTACCTGCACCTCCTCCAACTACGGTCAAACCTGAAACAGAGACCACGGCTGCTACCGCGAATCCCAACAAAGAAAAGCCAGAGTAGGATTTACTCCAGAAATCGACTACCAATGAGTTTAATTTGGATAACAAATACACAAGCCTGTAATAAACCTTAAAGATAAGCAAACTGGATTACAATTTTTTAATTAGCATGTTCAATGAAAAACCTATGACAATGACTCAGAAGAAGAAATGTGACATAATGACACATATTTGTCAGATGAAATAAAAGACTGAAAATGTTTTCAAGTGCTTAAAAGTAAGTGTTTATTGGTTAAATCGTGTATTATTTGCACTGTATTACAATGACATAAATCTCTTCTAATTGTATATTTTTATCTGGCACCTTCAGCTACCTTCTACCAAGCCAAAACATTTAAATCGGAGTGATTCATATGATGTCTCATCGCCTTAATTTTGCTCTGGAAGAATAATTGAAAAATTCCGTTCATGGGGGTCTGCTGGAGACTATCCCAGCACACATAGGGTGAAAGCCAGTCCATCACAGGGTCACACATAGACGAACAACCACTCATGTAAAAGTATGCTTTTCACAAATGACCACAAACTATTTATTGATTTTATTTAAATAATTTTAATTGAAAGAGGTTATGGTTTAATAGGTGGAAATGTGAACAGTACTTGTAATGTACTAGATCCTAGTACCTTTCCAGGCTCCCAAAAATATAATATTTATCAAAATGTGAATCTGGAGCTGCTAGTGGTTTGTAAAAAAGTAAGATCTCAAATCAGTGTTGTCTTACTGCTAACCATTTAAGTTGTAAGTTGTAAACCAAATGTTGTGTAAGTTGTTGTATTAACTACATAGTTACAATAACTGCACATTCAGAACAGACATTATATTGAATGCTGTATTTATTAGAAAGATTCCTCAATGGTTCTTTAGACAGTTCATATGTTCTATTACATAATTTAATTCCCCCCCCCCCGATTTAACTTTAATACACATGCCGAAACATTTTTAGCACTATTAAAGCCACTGATTTCACCTATCTACCCCTTACCTCTATGACTCAGTAAAAGCTTAGCGGCATGTGTCAGCTGTTGTGCTTGTATCTCTAATAGACTAGAATAGCCTCCACAAACGGTGAGAGCTTAACCTATAAATAGCCATTTTTTTTAGATAGAGTTTGGTTGAAGTGTTGGGACAGCTGAAGAAGTCTGCTAATCAGGCCCTGCCTCATTTTTCTGGATTGGACACTGACAAACGTACTGCCTGAAAACTTGGAAGAACTTGTATTGAAGTTGTCACAGGATTTAACAGCCATGGCTCTGCCTATAGACCCCACGGAGGAGCCTCGAATATACCAGCAGACTCTGCTGCAGGATGGCCTCTGTGACCTGCTGGAAAATGACACTATGGTGGATTGTGTGCTGAAGATCAAAGACAAGGAGTTTTCATGCCATCGCCTGGTGTTGGCTGCTTGTAGCTCCTATTTCCGGGCATTTTTTAAATCAGGTGTGGAAGCAAGCAAACAACGTGAGATTGTCTTGGAGGATGTTGAACCTGGTGTCATGGGTATGATTCTAAAATACCTTTACACATCAAGCATTAACGTGACTGAACAGAATGTCCAAGATATTTTCGCTCTTGCCAACATGCTACAGATTCCTTCCATTTTTACAGTGTGTGTCTCATTCCTCCAAAAACGTTTAAGCTTAAGCAACTGCCTGGCCATCTTTCGACTGGGATTGATGCTTGACTGTCCTCGGTTGGCAATCTCAGCTCGGAATTTTGCTTGCGAGCGTTTTCAGCTAATCACACGAGATCAGGAGTTTTTACGACTCAGTCCCAGTGAGTTGGGAGCCATACTTGCCTCAGACTCGCTGAACGTAGAAATGGAACAGGGGGTATTTGAGGCTGTGATCAAATGGGTAGGCAGTGACAAAGACAGCCGTCTAGAGGAACTCCCAAAACTACTAGACTGTGTGCGGTTCCGACTCATCTCTGAGGATTATTTCACAGAGCAGGTGGAGCAACACGAGTGGCTTCGATCTAATCCAGAAATGACCAAGAAGCTGCAGCTGGTTAAAGATGCTTATTCTGGAAAGCTTCCAGAGATCAAGAAGACTAATAAAAAAAGCAAGGAAAAGAAGAACACTGAAGAAAATGGCAAAGAGTCAGATGAAGAAGACCAGGAAGATTTACTCCCTGGAATCCTGAACGATAATTTAAGGTTTGGCATGTTTCTCAGAGACTTAATCCTCATGATAAGTGACACAAGTTCAGTGGCCTATGACCCAACAGGAAACGACTGCTATGTGGCCTCAATATCCAGCCAGATTCCAAAAAATCACTGCAGCATTGTTACCAAAGAGAATCAGATCTTTGTAGCTGGTGGACTTTTTTTTAATGAACAGAGTGAAGAGGAACAGCTGAGTTCATACTTTTTACAGGTACAGACCCAATAACATCTAACATTCATTCATTTTCTTTGCCGCTTATTCCCTAATTTGGGTCATAGGGGTTTGCTGGAGCCTATCCCAGCGCACATAGGTCAAGAGGCAGGGGTACCGCCTGGACAGTTTGCCAGTCCATTATTATTATTATTATTATTATGATATATTTACTTAAGGATAAATATGAAACAACAATGCAGACCTAAAGATCACATTTTATTCCTAACAGTTTGACCCTACAAGTTCAGATTGGATTGGAATGCCCCCCATGCCTTCGCCCCGCTTCCTGTTTAGCATGGGTGAAACAGAGAACTCCATCTTTGTAATTGGAGGAAAAGAATTAAAAGAGGGGGAACAAACTTTGGATTCAGTCTTGGTTTATGACCGACAGTAAGTATTTAACATTAAAACAAAATGATTTGCGTGTCGTATACTGCTAACCATTTTCCCCCCATTTCTATCAAGATCTTTCAAATGGGGAGAGTCGGTTCCTCTGCCTTATGCAGTATATGCTCATGGAACGGTATCTCACAATGGAATCATCTACGTTATAGGAGGAAAAACAGACAGCAAGTAATTAGGTTTGAACCGAAGCTCTACGTTTTCCTAACGTTTATTCTGACACAAACCATGTTTTGTATATTGCATATAGGCAGTGCTTGAATAGAGTATGTGCTTATGATATCAACAATGGGGTATGGAAGGATGTCGCTCCAATGAAGATTGAACGATCGTTGTTTGGCATCACTGTGTATAATGATAAGATCTACGTTGCTGGAGGGGTTACAGAAAGCGGGCTCACTGGCAACATGGAGGTTTACGACATTAAATCAAACAAGTCAGTGACATCAAACAAAGGCTGGCATCTAATCCAAATTCGAGCAAAGTTACTGATTAAGTTGTATTCTTGCAGGTGGTCAGAGTTTGTCGATTTTCCCCAAGAACGCAGCTCTCTCAGTCTGGTCACAGTGGGCAACAGCATCTACGCTGTGGGTGGCTTTGCACTGTTTCCCGGTGAAAGCAGTGAGCAACTTGCACCAAAGGAGATGAGTGACATTTGGAGGTGCGGTAGACTATCAGGTCAAATTATCTTAAACTATTAATGGCAAGTTGCTTGTACATTATTGAGATTATACAATTTTAAGTAGGAAAACTTATTGACCAATTTTATTTCTTAAACCATGTGCCCCAGGCTCTCATGGAGGAAAAGGTCCTAAACTACTGTATAGTAATGGGCATATTAGCATCCAACTTGTACGACATAATATTTACATTATTACTGAGCCACCTCTTACCATTGTAGGATCATTCAAATAAGTAGCAAATTTATTAAAGATTTAGATTAAAACTAGACAAAGCAGAAGAAAATTTTTTACAAGTGCTCTGTATGCTTTTCCGTAGGTATGATGAAAGCGAGAGGATGTGGAAGGGTATCCTGAGAGAGATTCGCTACGCTTCTGGAGCCACAGTGTTAGGCGTTCGTCTCAACACACTGAGGCTTACTAAAATGTAAAACTGGAAAACAACATTTCAAAATTGTTTTTTAAAATCCTTTTAAAATAAAGTTTAATCAAAAAGCAAGTACGACCTATTAAAACAAAGGCAAAAAAATGACCTCTGCTTTTGTTTCACTGAGCAGTTTTAATTTTTCTTTCTATTAAATCATGTTGGTACCAAGAAAAATATTGTGGTACTTAAAGACACGAATATTAATATTGTTTACTGCTGACTAGTGGTGATTACCATATAAGACCAGAAAGTAAACATAAAAAGGGCATCATGTGTTTCCTCTGTCCCAACAATGTTTATAAAATCTGCAATTCGTTTAATATTATTCTAGTCAAGTTTTTTTTCTTTTCCATAGGAGTGAGTGTGTATCTGGTCGCCTGTCTATATGTGGCCCTGCAATGGACTGGTGTACCTCTGTCTTTCGCTCTATATGCGCTGGGATAGGCATTTAGCATTTAGCAGACCCTCATGACCCAGAAGTAGGAAATAAGCGGGTTAGAAAATGGAATGAAGATTTTTCTAATGTCATTACAATTTCCTTTAACAATGAATTATATTTACCAAAGTTCCATTTCATTTTATTATTATAATTTGACATTGATTAAATTTCTCTTTGCATTGACATTTTAATTAGCACAAGGGCTCCATAATAAACTCAATATTAATTAATTTTTGTACAAGTTGTTAAAATATTGTGAGTAACATTTTATTAGTAACCATAATTTATTAATTCATCTTACCCGCTTATTCTCTAATTGTGAGTAACTGGGGTTTGCTGGTGCCTATCCCAGCTCACATAGGGCAAGAGGCAGGGGTACACTCTGGACAGGTCGCCATTCCATCGCAGGGCAACATATAGACAAAACCATTCACACACATTCAAAATCAACAATTGACCTAATCTGCATGTTTTTGGGCTGTAAAAGGAAACCCAGAGGAAACCCACACAAGCACAGGGAGAACATGCAAACTGCGTACAGAAAGACCCCCGAGCCACTAATCGAACCCAGGACTTTGTTGTGAGGCGACTGTGCTAATCACTACGCCACTGCTCCATTCATTAATAATTAGAAAATATAAAAAATGTAGATCTACTGTTAGAATGAATATAAAGAACATTAGAGAAGAACAAAAGACACACATCACATGAATGATTATATACTTTAAATGTTTGATATATTGTTTGCTTTTAAAATGAATCCTAGTGTTGCTCTGTTACAGACAAGAGAAATGGCACAAATGCAGGATAATTTATTAGCACCTCCAGAGACTAGCGTCTTCAAGTTGTTTTTAGTACCGAATTTACAAAACCAACAAGACATGATACCTTTACAATAGACTTTTACACACAACATAGTAAAATATTATTGTTTACAGTGACTACAACTTGGATTGGGCTATAATGAATTACTGGGAGAATCGAGTGTAAAATCAAACCATTTTCAACAACAAACAAACAAACAACAGGAAGGACCAGGATCAAAATTGTCCCCCAAATAAACTCATTCACTTAACACATTTTTGGCATATTAATGATTATAGTTTTGATTTTATAATTAAAATTTATTTTTAAGGCAACAAAATCCTAACCAATGCATATACAGCAAAAAAAAGTCTAGATTCCATCAAACGCTATGGGAACTAGATACCCACCCTGTCCACTACTGTCTTATTGGCCAAACATGACTTAAAAAAAAAAAGTTAAATCTTGCTAAGCTGGTGGGATTTGCGCTACTGGGGTGCTAAGATCAATCATCCAGCATGATAGGATCCTTCTTAAGCGTTGCTCATGTGGGTTTCATGCTGTATACAAGACACACAGGGCCAACTAACCATGCAGCAGTAACGCTGGGTCACCTTTTCTAACCCTGAATACTTGCAGGACCCAACATCGTCGCACCAGGCTGGTCCAAGGAACACTTTCCCCCTAAACTGTGCAGTGTGGGGAATAAAGGGACATTGACTCGTCCCCAGTGGAGTGAGGGACGCAATGTTGGCTTCCAAGGAAATCTTGTTTGCTCTATTGGGGCTGCGCCCGCCCATCGCCAGCACCACCAAACCCTGATAGAAATTTGTGAGTCCAATAAGATCACCCTGTTCTGATCCTGCGACGCTGAGTTTTAATTTTTTTCTTCATGGCTATTAGGACTGCCATAGAGCAGTGGCCTGGATCAGCAAATCTGCCTTCTGATTAGCCTCACCATCACCGAGGTCTTACAGCTGTTTAGCCTGGTAGGCTGGCAGCACTGCAAAGATAGTCTGACTTATTGCAGCTTGATTTCACGCAGGAAGCGTTCCCTTTTAAAATGGACCCTAACCTTTTTGACAGAAAATAATTATAATTTTGTTCCAAACTTGGTCATTCATAATAAATTCAAATAATGTTTACAGGCAAAAAAGAGGTTTTAATCTTTTTAAAATAAAAAATGTATTTGTTTCTCAAATCTGTTTAAAGTGCATTCAAACAACACTTGTTTAATGTTGTCTTGTATATTATTTTGGTGGAACAAAAAATTCATTTTGGGTTTAGAACACATAAATGTAATTTCCTGTTGAATAAATGCGATAAACACTATTTGGATGTGTGACAAGAAATCATACAGGTTTAAAAACAAAAAAAAATAAATTTTAGATAAAATAAACACATTTCATTGATCTGGCTGCTGATGTAAACTTGCAAAATGATACATTACATCATCTTTATCAAAGTGCACCAATCAGTAGCATCACTGCTGCTTCCTGACTCCCATGAACACATTCATTAATCACTTCTCTTAACACTCAATACAGTAACTATCACCTTACACCAGTTAAAGCCAACGCTTGTGTTGTTTTTTTTTAATTTAAATCAAAATGTCTAAAAACATTTATAAGAGTAAAGGAAAGTAAATTATTAAAAGGAATAATCTTTTAAAACTTGGCTGGTTTATATAACGTGGTTTATATGGTTGGGCTGTTCGGTGTAATAGTAAGATTTGGGTGATCATGGTGTCTTTAACAAACTAATTATTAATAAAACAAAAGAAAATAAAAATACATTTCCATCGTTACCATTTGCAAAACAACGTGAGCATTTATATAAAAGTTGCTTACGTGAGTAATTGGCAAATGTTTGTGGTCACCTGACCATCAGAATCATATCTGTTTATCAGATTTACTCTCCATTTGGCTGTTAGATTGACGTCCATTATTTTATTAATATTTTCCAGTCCAATTTTGTCCCAAGTGAGATATCTCTTCATTTAGCTCCAACAGTATTAGTGAAATCAGACACTAATGACAGGTAAGGAGGTCTGGGGTGGGTCAGTCACCATTCCAGTTCATCCCAAAGGGGTTCAGTGGTGGTAAGATCAGGACTGTGTGGAACACTGGGTTTTTTTTCCACTCTAATAATAACCCAGCATGTGATAACGAAGGTCAGGGGTTTTGTGCTCAGGGTCATTGTCATGCTGGAACAGTGTTGGAGTCTCTTAGTTCCAGTGAAGGAATAATGCAATGATACAACCAACAACAAACATTCTAGACCAACTGGGGGCTTTCAGATTTGTAGCAAGTTTGGAAAAGAACCACACATGGAGCTGATGGTCATGTGGCCACAAACTTTTGCCAATATACTGTATTTCTTTTTCACTCATTTTTGAAGAAAATTTTACCTATTTTATTTTTCCCAAGAATTGACTCACTCACTATCATTTTACTTTATCACATTCAACTGTCTCACAGCAGAAGTTAAACAAAAAGAATTAATATAAAAAAGCTGCTTGCACAGTAAAATACATTATTAAATCACGTACATAAGGTATTTACAGAGTGTGTGCATGTTCTTAGGAGTTAAATAGTGTTCATATTAGCGGTTATTCAATCAAGGCATGATGCTGTGTTAGATGAAATAGCATGTATAACAGCAAGAAGCTTTAAAATCTGTTTATTTAAGCTCAGCTTTGAAGAACTAATTACTGTTTACTAATTACAATAACATCTTCTATATTTCTATTTATAGTTGAATGAAGGTGATGTGTAACTATTAAAACGGTAAAAATATAGGGTCCTAGGACCACACAGGAAAATGTATTTTTTTTTAAAGTCTATTTTTATTAATATAATCTGCTCTACATGACATACATCTTCATAACCATTGTTTAAAAAAACACATTTGGATGCAGAGCCTTACTGCTTATGAACCTGGATAAGCACAATTGCTTTTAATGGCATCGGTGTTACATTCCTTAAGATGATTTATGTTGTGTATCTTTTCATGATACACCATGGCCTTCAGTTGCTTAGATAAGATATTTTATTTTTCCTATGTATGTAAACTTGGGAGAAATAAGAATAGTTTAAACTAACGATGCACAAAAATCTTAACCGATAACCTATAATTAAGTCCATCTCATAGGAGATTCCAATCCATCCAACCATCCCCACTTATTCCTAATCCTAATCAGGGTCACAGGGATCTGTTGGATTCTATACCGGGTGTCATTAGATGAAAGGCATGAGTGAACACTGAACATCAGTTCATTACAAGGCCGCTTACAGACAAACAACCAAACACACTCACTCCTAGACACTGTTTTTGGATTGTGGGAAGTACCCAGAGTACACCCATGCAAACATAAGGGCAATTTGGCAATACTGGCTGCCCTTGATTGATTCACCAGCTAACAGATAAACTAATTTTAAATTAAAGATTAAGAATACGTCACTTAAAATGGTCATTTTCATGTATTGCTTGATAATTTATCTGCCCAATAAATATCAAACATCCTTAGTTTAAAGTTACACCCACATCTTTTGTAAATATATGTTTTACTTAATATGTTCATTAAATTAAGTTTTGGGCATCTCGATAGCATTAGCATGTAGGTTTTGACAGTGTACTCTGGTTTCCTCCCATAGTCCAAAAACATGTAAGTTAGGTTGATTGGTGATTCTAAATTGCCCATAGGACTGAATGTGTGTGTGTGTGATTTATTGTTTGTCTATGTGTGGCCTGCAATGAACTGGCAACCTGTCCAGGGTGTACCCTATGTGCCCCCGTATTAGTGAATGAGTGAATGAATGAAGTTAAGGGGTTTTTTTCCATTAGGTGAATTTTAGTTTAATTTCTAATTTGGCATCAGCAACAATTTAAAAATAAAGTGAAATCCATGTTTAACATTTGATTAAGTAAATTCATAAAAAGCTACATTTTTCAGACACAAAAGGTACCACAAATCCTTACAGGTACAGACGCATGTAAAAAATTGCAAACATCTTTAGTTGAATACTTGAATATTGCTCTAATTCTATACATTTACATGTCAGAGATTTCTGACGCTGATATTTTAATCCTGTTAATACCGACTGAGTTTAATAAAGTGCAATCTTACATAAAAAGAAACAATAAAAACAGTTTAAATATCTGACATCTGCATGTTCTCTTATATACAGTTCTGTGCGTCTCCGCCCGCTTTCTCAGGCTACCGTCTCACCCTCATGTGCCCATGACATGCCACCAACATTTAACCAAAACAGCATCAGTGTATATATGGTTAAGGTAAGAAATAAGGTGCGGAAGAGATTATAAAGACGTCATACCTTCATAAGCACACCGTGTTCGGTTTTCGGCGTCGGCACTCTCATTAAACAAAGAATGCACTTTTGTACTGCTTTTCCATCCCATACTGCCCTCTGTTGACTGAATAACAACATATATTAGTGGTGATGCCCTCGAAAGCAGAAAGCAACCACACACACACACACACACACACACACACACACACACACACACACACACACACACACACACACACACACA
>JAOTRA010000019.1:1787555-1798090 GCA_026260255.1 Pseudolaguvia tuberculata
GGGTGAAAGAGGCAGATGTAGCGGACAGGGTAGTGTGGAGAAGAGTGATCCGCTGTGGCGACCCCTAACTGGAGCAGTCGAAAGGAGAAGAACAATGTATATGTTGACATACAATCAGCACATAAATTGACTGTTTTCTTAGTCTGAGAAAAAGGCATATACTATATATTCACAGCACCTTGTGCAAAACAGTTAATATGGCTCTATTGGAGTTCTTTGGTTTAGCATTTTCAATGTATGTGCTAGGAGAAGAGCACGAGCTTCAGCTGTAAAGAATGAGCATACTCCTGGGATGCGGAGGCCTTGCTGTTGCTTTCCTACTACTATTGCTGCTGAGACACCTGTCTGCTTTTGACCCATCTGTATAAATGAAAGTATGGAGGTATATAATATGATCATATACTATTATTATATTGTATAAGATGATTTCCAAAAAACCACTGAGAGCATTATAAGGAAGTTTAAAAGTTATGGAACATCGGCAAACCTGCCTGGCTGTGGAAGAAAGCTTACAATTAAATCAACTGTCAGGACAGCGAAGAAAAACCCATGTGTGACTGCAAGACAGCTACAGGGTGACATAATGAAGGCTGGTATAAGTGCTTCAGTGGCAAACTATAAGACGTGCACTGAATAATCAAGGATTTCATGGCCAGACCCCAAAATGCACTCCACTCTTGACCTCAAGGTAGACCTCTAGTCGATCGAGAGTTACTAGAGAAACTAGAGTTCTGGGAGAGTTATATGGACCAAACTGGAACTTTTTGGATATGTGGACTACCGGTATGTCTGGGGTGCAAAAGGTCAAGCTTATGACCAGAAAAATACCATCCCCATGGTCAATCATGGAGGTGGGTCAATAATGATGTGGGGCTGTTTTTCTGTGGCAATCTTTGATTCCCAGACATACCGGGTCCTTTTGAAGAAGAACGTGATGCCTTTTGTTAAACCTTGATTATCCTTTGTTCTTCCAGCAGGACCATGATCCTAAGTACATCTTGGGAAGTGGTAGCCTAGTGGTTAAGGTGTTGGACTAATTCTGGGAAGACCAGGGTTCGAATCCCACCTCCACCAAGAAACCTCTGTGTGCCCTTGAGCAAGGCTCTTAACCCGCAATTGCTCAGTTGTAAAAAAGAGACCAAATGTAAGTCGCTCTGGATAAGAACGTCTGCCAAATGCCAAACTGTAACTATCTCCAAATCAACCAAAGCTGGAGTGGCCTTCTCAGTCACCAGATTTAAATCCAATCGAAAATCATTGGTGGGATTTGGGCGGTGCGGTGGCCTATTGGATAGCACAGTCACCTCACAACAAGAAGGTCCCAGGTTCGAAACCCAGGCCGGGTTCTGGGAGTTTGCGCTTGCGTGGGTTTCCTCCGGATGCTTCGGTTTCCAGATTAGGTAGGTTGGTGATTGTAAATTGTCCATAGGAATGAATGTGTGTGTGAATGGTTGTTTGTCTGTGTTGCCCTGAGATGGACTGGCGACCTGTCCAGGGTGTACCCCCGCCTCTTGCTCTATGTGTGTTGGGATAGGCACAGCAGACCCCTGTGACCCCGGATTCGGGAATAAGCGGGTAAGAAGATGAATGAATGGTGGGATTTGAAGAGGGCAGCATCACGGAAGCCTTCAAACATCACATCAGAGTTAGTCTTTTGCACGTGAAGAATGTGCAAAGATTCCAATCGAGAGGTTTAAGAAGCTTGCACATGCTCATACAGGACTTACAATTTTCACTTCTGTTAAAATATACATTAATAAATAGTTTTTCCTAAGGTTTTTAAAATTTATTTTCAATCTTTTATCACTATTGTCTATTGAGGTGAGTGGGTTGAATATTTGATTGTGTGTGTGTTATATATATATATATATATAAATAAAATGCTGAAATCCTTTTAGCAAGAAGTCTTTGTTGGTTTACAACAGTCATGTTATAACTATAAAGAGTAGTGCAACTACTTCATGCGCTTACCTAGAAGAAAAGCTTGAGCTCCTGGACCTGCTCCTGGAGTTGGTGTATGACCGAGACCTATCTCTACGCCGGGGTCTGGAACTGGACACTGAGCGGGACTTGCTCCTCGATTGTGTCTGGGATGCAGCCTGCTCTCCTGTGACATCAGGTGAACTCTCTTCACTGGAACTGTCCTGATTTCTGGGACGCTGGTTAAGACGAGCTGTCTTTCGCACCTCGTCAAACAATGAACCGGGGCGAACCCTGTTTTTGCTTTTAATCTCAATTTTGAGGCCCTGAATCTTACCCTCCCCTTGGCCTTGTGACCTGTTTACTTTCATAGCCTGAGACAGTGTACTAGCTGCTGCTGTTACAGTCATACCTTTCAAAGGTTTCCATTTGGGATCGGCTGGCAACCCGACTCCATCAGGTGCAGTCTCTCCAGCTTCACTAGCAGGATTTAAAAAAGAACAACTTGCACTTGAGTCCTTTTGATCCGTCTGAGGTAGCAAAGGTTGAGTACCATTCTTTACAGTATCCTTTATTTCTGGCGAGTTAATGACTGAAGGCTTGGAAGGTTCTGGGTTGGTCTCTGCATTGTGCTCTGGGGTGCATAATTCCATGTCTTCTTGGTCTTTTGTTTGGCTGTAGTCATGTGTTGCATTAACCTTCGATCGACTTGAAGCAATCTGTGACTGTTCGCTTTGTGCTGGATTTTTTGCTGCCTCATTATTTATCAATATTTGCTGTTTTTTTGTCAAGTTTAGAGTCTCAACATCACTTCTAGAGATCTCTGTGGTTGAGCAGCCTTCTTTTGATGAACCCTGAAACGTTTTGGCATTATCCTTGCATTCATTATACTCAGATTTCCTTTCTGTACTCTTTACCAAAGCTACAAGTCTATTGTTAGGAAGCTCCATATTTTTTCCCGGGACAAGTGACTCGTCATCCTCTCCCTCATCTCCAAACTCAAGAGGAGGTTGCCAATGAAATGTCTCCTTTGGTTTCTGATGTTTCTTTTTGGACTTTTTTGTTTTTGTCTTCACTCTTTGTGAGCCAGACCTGTCAGAATTTCTTCTCTTGTGCTTGCGTTTACGCTTGATCTTCTTGCTTTTCTGCTTTTCAGTTTTTGTATAATCCATAAAATTTTCTTCTTTTGATTCCTTGGGGAGCTCCTCTAGTCTATTGGAAATCCCAGAACGTTCTTCACTCTCAGATTCGGAACTGGCTTCTCCTTCTTCCTTTTCAGAAGTTGCTTTATTTTGACTACACACATTGATTGTCTCTGGCATTTCAGAGTCACTTTCAGAGTCCCAGCACTGAGCCACAATACCAATGTTTTCCTTTTCAGAAAGTCCAATCTCATTTTTAATAGAAATTTGAGATGGTTTATCAGCAAAAGCCAGTTTGCTTAAATGTTCAGTATCACTTTCCCATCCAGATTTACAGTTGTCGACAACTACTGCAGAGGAATCATCTGGTTTGAGCTTTCCATCTGTCTTGATGTGGTAATTTGGTACAGGATCGCGTATATTTTCCAGTGCCCTTGAAATTTGTCTCTGAATAGGACGCTCAGGTTCATCTGAATAAGAAAGAGATGCACCTTCTTTGACAGGACTATATATGACATTCTTGGTCCTCTTATGGTCCCTCCTGTTGAAACTATGACGGTTTTTTCTTCTTTTGGAAGGAACACTTTTATATGAGTAATAAGAGTCTGCTTTGCTGGAAGAGGAAGACGAATAAGACTTTCTATACTGACCGGGTGAATTGGTCCGAGAACTAGAGCTACTTCTACTTCTGGAACGACTGGAGGATCGATTCTTGGATAAACCTTGTGGAAGGAGACCTTGAGGATGCTTGTGTTTTTCATTGTACTGGCTGCTACCGCTGGGACTCTTATGAGACGTTGATTTTTCTGTTTGACTTTGAGCATTTGAGAGAGTCTCCAGCTGCAAACCTTGAGTTGCCTGTGAGTGCGTGTCTTTTTTTGCTTTTATCTCTTGGATGCGAACATATGATGGTTTCCACGGCTTTTGCCCTGGTTTCCAGCGTGATGGTGGGGGGCTATCACTCAAAGGCAGCACTGAAACACTCTCAGCACATGAAGCTGCAGGAGCTTTGAGTTCCACAGTTTGAGTAGTAGTGGGAGCAGGATTCTTATCCTTCTGAATTCGGTTATCAGAAACCTTTGTTGCATTAATTTTTTTTAAATTAGGAGACTGTGATTTGTACCTGGACCTAGATTTAGTTCTGGATCGAGTCCTACATCTAGATGTGGAGTGGGAATCAGACTTAGATGGCGTAAAAGACCGCCCTGATCGACTTCCTGACCTTGAATAGGATCTAGACCCACTAACAGTTCTAGAGCGACTTCTGGAATAGGATCTGCCTCCTGACCTAGAGTAAGATCTTGACTCTCTAGACGAGCAGGAGGATGGTCTTCTGTTTGACCTCGCTCTATATGACCTGTGAGAGCGGCGTGAAGGAGGAGACAGTGAGTACGACTTTTTCAGTGGATATTTAGATCCTTTTGAGCTTCTGTCTAACATCTCTCCTTCGGAAAAAGACGCTTCTCTGGATTCGTTTTTCTTATGCTTCTTTGAATGTTTCCGCTTCTTTGCCTTCTTCTTACGTTTGGCTTTTTTCTTCTCTTTTCTGTGATAATGCCGATTAGAGTAATCGGAGGCTTGGTCTGAAGAATAATCATGGGACCTTGACTTTGACCAAGGTGTGCCACTTCGGTCATCCCATCTGTTAAACCAGTCAATATGGATTCAGTACCAGTATCCATTCTTTCATAATACAGTTAAACAATTTTGAAGTCTATAGGCAAAAAAGCTATTGGATTGATGTCCATTCCCTGAATATGAACTTGTACTGAATCTAGTTATGTACCATCGGAATAAAGAGCAGTAATGCCAGGTACTATGACATTTTTCGAGTGATATAAAAAATAAATAAATCATTTATCTTGATTTTGCAGTGGATCTGACTAGGACATGATCTCACCTTTCTCCTTTGCTCCATTTCTGTACGCAAGGTGGTTGGTAAGTTTTTGTTCTTTGCATCTCCTCTTTCCAGTGTGGAGGAGTCTCACTGCTTCCTCTCTCCTCCTCAGTTTCAGACCGGGATATGGACCGAGTAGGTGTATGATATCGCTAAAGTAGGGCACCATAAGTTTTACTTTTTATTCTCTCAATAAAACAATGTTTGCTGTAGTGCAACTGTAGTTACAGAAATTGTCCTTTTCATACCATTGTGCCACGCCCCTTAATTTTCCGCCCAGATTTTGTAATAGCTGGCTTGCTTTCATCCAACATGTTTGTGTCCTGAACAATTCTGAAAAAGAAAACACAAAAAAATAAACTATGTACACAATGGCTAAAATGCTCTTTCAATATAGGATTTAATACTAAGGACATTAACGCAAGCTACAATTCAACTCATGGAGCCACCCTGTGTTTGCAATGGTCTGTGTCATAAGTATTGTCTTTACCTATTTTTGATTGATTTCTTTACTGAAGCCTGCATATAAGGCTATTGCATAAATTCTGGCTAACTCTACATGCAGTAGACCAACACTAAAATGTGTGCAAATGCGATCTATGGGAAGGGCTTTGTGCCTTAAAATGTCGTTTATCATGCCACAACATACACAGCTCAATTTGCAAGTTACTGAACAGACGTACGTATTTGTTGGATCTTCCGGTCCTGGCATGTCTCGCCGGAGCAGGAATCGGTTCTCTGGCACAGGAGGGATCTCCTCTGGTCGCACCATGGGCTTCCCCCTCTTTACATTGTTTTTTTTTCTATCCTCTTCATCCATTACATCTCGCTCAGAAAGGCTGCAGATATTACCAAGAGCAGAAAACATTCTAAAAGATAAAATGTTTTGTATTACTAACTGTCCAACTAAAACTAGTAAAGCTGAGCTCTCACCTCCTTTCACCAACAGATATCTCATGCCGTCTTTCTTTTCTCCTGACATCTTTTCTTTTTCTTTTTGAGCGTCTGCTCTTGTGAGAAAATTTCTTATTTCTTTGTGAGCGTTGTTCGGCTGATTCTTCTCCAGAGTCAAATGAGGAATACGGCGATTCTGAGGAACTTGAATTATCATCTGAATAGAAAGCTTTCCTTTTCCTACCTTCAAGTACTTCAGAACAACATGAAATGAACGTTTAAGTCATAAAATAAAAAAAATAAACCATACAAAGAAACAACATTTTTTAATTTGGTGGTCATTATAAAAAAACATGTTTTAAAAACAAAAGCACCATCATTGGCAGATTTCGTGATTAGCTGTCCGCAGTCAATCACTCTGACATCAGCGTAGGGTCTGCTGGCAGTGTCAGTCTTAAGCCCCTCGATTTTCTTTATCACTTCAAATCCGGAGATGACCAAACCAAAGACCACATGAACTCTGTTTTAACAAATAATTGAAAACAGACATTAGGCTACACCTGGAAAAGTAAATAGTCAGACGATGTCAGAAAACATATCCCTACCCGTCCAGATGTGGTGCTGTTTTTGTAGTTCTGGTTCAGGAACATTGACAGTATAATAGCGCCAGCGCATCAGCAGACACATGTAAGGAAAAACAAAAAGGACAGAGGGAGGAAAAAAAAATGGAGCATGAATTAAATATGCAAAACGTCATGTGCAGGTATTCAAGTGGAAAAATGAATCCATACAAAATAGGCATATAGAATAAATTCAGAATAGAATAAATTGTTAACAATTAAGTTCATGACACAAATAAATAATGCACACTGGTTGAAGCAGTATGCAAACAAAAAAAACTATCCAAGCATCCTTCAATAAAACAGTATATTGTAAATTGTATTTATATCAGTAATAATCAGTGCCAGTCATCTTAACCTTAAAGTTTAAAACCATCACTGCTATCACAGGCATCTCTTCAATACTGAGCTACACTTACAAAATTACAGCTGAATACAAAATCAGTTGAATAGAAAAGAATAAGTCGCAATAGTCTAGCTAAGACAATCAGAAAGTCAGGAGAGAGAAGCACAGCCTTGGAGAGACACATTACCTTGGTAGAGCAGGATGCTAGAGTTTCTGCAAATTTTACACAAAAACGGCAAGAGAAAAAATGTAATACATTTGTAGACAAAAAACGAGTCCAAGTTTTTTTTTGTAATATATTTCTAACATGTACACTGAAAAGGGAAAGAAGAGATGAGCATGTTGAGGCACCTGCATCATGCATAAATACAGTATGCAGTGTCTCAAGTCTAAATAATGGAGAGAAAAAAGAAGGGAAGAAGGAGAGGAGGTTTGGGCTACAGTGATGATGCTTCAGGTGTAGGGATTAAAAAAGTAAATCATTTGATAGATCCAAGCAGCTTTTTAAAGCTGCCGTGCTATTGTGGCTTAAAAAAACATATGAGATATGAAACCTAGTTGGATGAAGCTATGTGTGATAAGTGATTGTGTCATGGTGAATTTATTAGTAGACAAAATACAACTGCACATAAGATGATATTTTTAGGTTTTTCCATAAACGTATATATAAAAATTTATAAAAAATTCAATTATTCATACACAGAAAACGTGCCATTTAATATTGTCCTGTGGAATTAAATGGCATCCGACAACCTAGTGATGCACATTTATATGAATGAATGTTCGAAGCTCACACACACGCATACTCTCCCTCCCGACAGAATAAGATGTACTCACATAAAAAACTGCGAGCCGTTCGTGTCCTTGCCTCGGTTGGCCATTGACAAGAGGAAGGCTCTGTCGTGTTTAAGAACAAAGTTTTCATCTGTTGGGAGAGACACGGAAACACAGAACAGACTGAGTGCTGGCCATCTGTTACATGGTATGTATGGCATGGTGAAGAAAGTTTGGAATGATAGCAAACAGAATTAAGTATTTCCAGTACATGTAGACCCGTCTTTTAAATTTTACAAAATTCGGCCCTTATTGTCCACAAAACAGACCCGTCACTTACCACCATTTCTGGGCTCACAATCTGTTAAAGCAAAATCACATGACTTTGTAGGATAAACCTTCAAGCGTATGCATCATAGTTATTCACATATTTTTGAATGTGCACCGTAGCAATTTCATTTTTTTTTCTTAAATCTGCATAAAGATGACCTTGGCTAATGTGAAGTGCCAGGATGATCTGATGTAGTACATTTGGGAAACAATTGCATCAGGAAAAAAATTTTTTTTCAAGCTTAAAGCATTACAATTGCTTAAATGGCAAAAGCATTTCATTTAGCAAACATTTCATATTTGCTAAACTAATTTGGTAATTAATTGATTGGTTTGTAGGGTAGACAAAGATCTACCAGAAATTTAGATGCTGATGAGACAGTAACTGGGATAGTGCTATAAAAACAAAGTGAAGCAAAGTAAAACAACATCGACAGACTTCCTTTAAGGATGGTTTTATGATAAAAGAAATAAAATCAGGATTGTAACAAACAATACAGTGGTAAACTATGGCATTAATAAGACAGAAATTGATGCTAGACAATATCGACACTGAGATATGGAGTAATTTTAGAATAAAAGTAATATTAATAAAAACAATTTAGATTAATTTAATAAGATGTGCCATTTTATGTGGCGATTTCTTTATTAAACAATATTTGCATGATGTTTTCATGCAGTTATAATTGAATAAGCAGGAACATGTAAAACATATTAAAAATTTGTCTGAAAGAGACATGTACTTGTGTTCAGAAATGAGAAGGCAAAAACAAACAAATTGAAATCCAATCAAATTCATGACCCAGATGTTCATGAGCACATTGCAGACGCTAAAAAAAAAGTAAAACCCGGTCAAATTATACAGACAAGTAGGAGACAGAGTTTAGTTTTGTGTTACTGCACTGTGCACATCTCTTACCTTTTCATTTTGCAAATGACCACAATCTCTATAAATAAAAGAATATGTTGAAATATTTAGGCAAGTAGATTCTGGATTGTTCATAAAGAAATATCCCTAACCGCCATGCTGAGTCAGACAGAACCCAAATATTTACTAGATACTGTAAGAATATAATAATTAAGGCCTGATCATCCATGCGTGCACTTGCCATGCAGCCTTCTGATAATGTTGTACTTAAATAAAGACATAAAAATACTCATGGCAAGTGAAATCATTACAGCAACAAAAAAAGTTTAAAAGGCTTTAGAGTTGTTTACCTTCAAAGTAACCACCGTATATAGACTCTCCTCCTCTTCCATTGCCTGTTTTAACAAAAAGCACAGAATAAAAGAAGTGTACATCGTTTTGTATTCAGAGTAATAATTAAACTACTAAACGCACAAAAGAACCGCAGGCGTATTTATCCTCAACTAGTCTTGTTTTTATTATAGACATAACCTATAATATATTGAATCTATTGTTAACCATTTTTTTTTAAATGGGGACAGGTTTAAAGCTGAAGGAAAATGTGTGATTGTAGCCATCTGAGAGATGAACCTTAGATTCTTAAAAGAACCATAATAGATTCTTACAATCCTCTGCTAAAAATGCCTTTTATAGTTAGTTTGACATCACTGACCGCAGATTAATGGTGTTTACGGTTTTCCCCCCGATTAAAGAATAGAACAGCAAGGGGGCAGAGAAGTGGCATAGTGGTTAGCACGGTCGCCTCACAACAAGAAGATCCCAGGTTTGATTCCCGTGTCGGGGGTCTTTCTGTGTGGAGTTTGCAGTTCTCCCGGGTACTCAGGTTTCATCGCACCGTCCAAAAACATATACATCAGGCAGATTGGTGAGTCTAAACTGCCCTCAAAAATCCCAGCCATTAAAGTTGCACAAACCAGTGCAGCCTTAGTGCCGTCCCAAACCCGGATAAATGGGAGGGTTGCGTTAGGAAGGGTATCCAGCGTAAAACCCCACCAAGTCAAACCCGCCACAGCTGTGGCAACCCCTAACGGGAGCAGTTGAAGGAAAAAAAAAAATCAGAATAGAACAGCTAGAAGCTTGTTCAACCTGACAAACAATAACTGCAAAGGACTGTTAAAAATGTAATCTGGATTACACTGTTACCACCACCTCAGAAGCAGCGACTATCACCATCCTTAATTTTCACATGTTGTGCAGAGAAGTAAAACATTCAAAAGGGGTGAATACTTATGCACTGCACTGTTAATATGAATGAATGAATTATACCTTCAGTAAAATCTCCCCCTTGAATCATGAAGTTCTTAACAACTCGATGGAAAACAGAACCTTTATAGCACAATTTTTTTCCTGTGGTTTTACCGGTGCCTTTTTCACCTGTGGAAAAGACAAACCAATTCGATTCAGTTTGATATTAAAGCACACTAAATCCAAATACCACATAAATCCAGCTTAATCATCACTTAAATTACTTTAAGCAACACACAAGGATGCCTAATAAAACATCATAGAACTGCAGCCACAAATATACATGCAAAATGTACATATAAATATAACATGTGTATATATATAATATATATATATATATGAACAACTGTATTACACTGCAGAGATTCTGGAGTGAGTTAGATGGAGTGGTAGAGAGTGTAGCTAGACATGAAAGATTGGTGATAGGAGCAGACTTCAA
>JAOTRA010000019.1:1807164-1817938 GCA_026260255.1 Pseudolaguvia tuberculata
ACACACACACACACACACACACACACACACACACACACACACACACACACACACACACACACACACAATCATATACACATCATTCACAAAAAATGCTGGGAGTTTGGGAGAAATGTCACATTTTCTCTCTACAGTGTATCTCCATTTAGATTTAAGATAATCAGCACTTTTGTTTTTTTCTGTTTGTTCATGGAAGAAGAAATCTTCATGATCTGGACAGTGTTGCTTTCTCCGTTGAGTATAAATTAGACATGAATAATCCAAATCATATTTATCCTATAGTGTTGTTTGTCCTGCCACTGTTGTCTCTCCAATTCACACATTTTTATTGTGTTTCCTAACTGTTGTAGAGCAAAATGGACAATTGGTTCTACCAATAAAAGCAAAAATATAATGAATATATAATATATAATACAAATATAATTATAATTAATCTTTTTTTTTAATTAATCTGCATCTTTATTTGGTTCACTATTATTTAGCAGAATTCTGGCTCCCTTGTGTCTTTTATATGAATAACAGTGAGATTAGACTCATTCTCTTAATGGAACTTTCTTAAAGGAGGTCTTTTATATCTAATTTATATAAAAAATATCAATTCTTTCTTTCTTCGTTGTCCTTCGGCTGCTCCCGTTAGGGGCTGCCACAGCGGATCTGTTATCCGCACATTAGACTTGGCGGGGTTTTACGCTGGATGCCCATCCTAACGGAACCCTCCCATTTATCCGGGCTTGGGACCGGCACTAAGGCTACTCCCTAATGGCTGGTTATTTATGGCCAATTTAGACTCACCAATCCACCTAATGTACATGTTTTTGGACAGTGGGAGGAGTACCCGGGGGAAACCCACACAAGGGAATCAAACCCGGGACCTTCTTATTGTGAGGCGAGCGTGCTATCCACTACGCCACTGCGCCGCCCGCCTAAAAACATCAATTAAAGATTCCAAACTCTCCACCATGACCAGGACCAATCAGCTGTGTAAGGATGTCAGGGACAAGATTGTAGACCTACACAAGGCTGGTTTGGGCTGAAAGACCAACGGCAGGCAGCTTGACAAGCAAAAGGTGACAACAGTTGGTGCAAATGGAACATACAAAATATTGCGAAGGGGTTCAATATTTATTTCACTCATAAAATTGCAAACTGATACCTTATTGCAAATAATAACTTTTTTGATGGAGGGTTTTTCTGTGATTCTCGCTTACTGTGAAAAATTATAGACTCATCATTTCTTTGGATCAGATCATTGTATATTTAAGAGATCCCTCACTGTATATTTAAGAAACCTATAATGCACCAGCGTGAACTGAAACAAAATCTACTTGTGTTGTCATTCTTCTATCTATAGTAAAGCGTAATAACTAGAATTTTTAAATTATCTAGAATTTCTTGTAGCAGGTTAGTAACCAAACTGTAATTCAATTAAAAGACACAGTGTCAACAATAGGGAGTCAATTCAGGGATGTAAATGTTTCATAAGATAATAAAAAAATATTAATTAGTAATTAAAGGAAGAGTAAGTTAGCTGTGTTCCAGTGGGCAACATAATAAAATGTGCAGACTAGGGCATCTGTCAGAGCAGAGTTGAGGAAAAAAGCGCTGTAAAACAAAGAGGGTAGCGCAATCACAAACCGTCTGTATTCAATTACACAAGTGTGTAGTAACGCTCAAGATTTTGATTATATTAAGAGCAGCGTAATGAAGCAGCAGATGAGTCTTAATATAATGGAGAGTTCCAATGAATATTACTGGTGGGAAGAAATATGAAAAAGGAGTGTATGTGGGAATATTAAATGTGTTGTACAAAGTTGATCTCAACTTAAAAGGCAGCTATAAAATTACATAAACAACACACGGTTTTTTATAGCTCCGTAACTGAAATATAATATTTTTACAAAGATTTGTGTATATTTCACTAAAAAAAGTTGCAGCCCTAAACGCATGCCACTGATGCAGTTTAACACAATGCATACTGTCTTTCTGACAGTGGTTTTTGAGCCACACCTAGCTCATATGTCAAGAGAATGTGATGTGGAGTGCTTGTGGTAATCTTATAACATCTAAACTTAAAGGAATGTCACAGAATTTTGCGCTAATATCTTGATGCATGAGCATGCTGTGTGAGTGGATCCAGCGACAACCACTTTCTGTGTCAGATGACTCTGCTTAGCTATATGGTAACGGAGGAGTCATCTTGGTAGGTGGAGGTTCTCTGAGTTTTAGGGCTGCACCTTGTCAGCATGGAGATCTGGGTGGCAAAGTTGTTGCCGTTACTGCCCATCGACGGATGCTGATACTTAGTGTTGGAACCCAGGAATCTTTCCAAATGCCACCTTCTCTTTATCTCTGCTTGAACCTGGGAAACAACAACAGTCAGAAAAAGATTTTAAATATGAGTGTGTAGATTTTGACTATGGCTGCACAGTACATCCCTTCAGCGGAGGACGTGACACAGCATTGCCATTGCAATGTGAGCATATGAAATAGTTACACTACAGGATGTAGAGTGTCGAATGGGAAGGTGTGGGTGATTGGAGATGTACGGTGTTTATGGATGTTTTGACTCTCGCGTCTACTTTAGATATTTCTGACCTGTTACTTATTCACGCGTATGTTTAGTGTCAATGTGTTCAGCCGTTATCGTCTTGTCCTCGTGTTTTGTTTGTTTGTGTTACGTGTGTTCACTATATATATATATATATTTGCACCCACTTCAGCACTAATAAACGTCACCCTTCACTGCAAAATGGATCCGGCTGCTTTCTCTTCGCACACATCGCCGTTACACTCTACCAGGGCATTTCTATTATAATAAACAAAAATTATTATTTTGAAGCAACATACCTCTCCATTCAAGAAGCAGTAAAGGACAGCCACCACAAAGCCCTGGAGATAAAGCATAGATATTTTATATGCACACAAATCAGATTATTCATTTATTGCACCTTCTGAGAACTAAATACAATAATTATATTATGTCAGAACATTTATTTACAAAATTATGTCAGTGACAGAATAATTAGTATGTGGGAGGTTTTTCCTTGCTGACTTGCTGCACCAAATAATAAGGAAAGTTGACACATCATGGAAGCATAGACTGCAACCTCCTAGGGATGTTGCCTAAATCACACAATTATACCTTCTGCTGAGTAGAAGAACAGAGTTTGAACAGAAACTGAAGGTGAAATTAATATGCATACTTGGTTGCAAAACCAGTTGTTGAAGCTTTAAGACACTGAATTTGTGTAATGTCCCCTGTCTGTATGAAAAAAGCAATGTGTAAATTCCATATTACAAATATGTCATTAAGTAGTCCAGCACCATACCTGAAACGAACCCAGAATAAGGTCGAACACCAGTCGGAGTTCTGTTTTGATGTGTTCCGGTATGAATGCAAATATTATGAAGTTGATCCCAAAAAGTGGAATCAACAACAATGTCGATTTTGCCAGCCTCCTGCAAAGCAAAAGCCAAACGAATAAACAGTTATGGGCAATTTTTAGCGATGCTTGATATTTATCAGACAGATATAAACATATAAAAATAATTTTCACTGATCTGATAGTTGAATGTAATTTGACAAATCGATCAATTTGCTTGCCAAATTAATTAATCAATCAATCTAATTCATTTGAGATTTGTTTGTTTTCCATGTGAAAACCAGCCAGTGTTTCCAGTTTGGGTGGGATCAAGTCAGAAATAGATCAAAGTGGAAATAAATTCATTTCAATTCAGTTTTATATCTATAGCGTGTTTTACAATTGTCTTTGCCTCTGATAGTTTAGTGAGAATTGGTAGCCTAGTCGGTAAGGTGTTGGACTAATACCAGCAAAGACCGGGGTTCAATTCCCACCTCCACCAAGCAACCACTGTGGGCCCTTGAGCAAGGTCCTTAACCCACAATTGTTCAGTTGTGAAAAAGAGATCAAACGTAAGTCGCTCTGGATAATGCCAAATGCCAAACTGTAACTGTATAAAAAGTTCTGGATGGTTTGAGATGGGTTGACATCCAAAGTCATTGTGGGAATGTGATGACTCAGCCGATAAATGCATTGGATGACTCAGCTGATAAATGCACTTGTTGATAAATGCACTTGCTGCTTTTTGATACACATGTTTGATACAGACTAGAAACTTGATTTAATGACTTTTTGAATCAAAAAATGTATTAATATTTACATTCAATTAATACTGGTATCTTAAATTTTACATTTCAGGCCTGATGTTTGGTCCTAGTGCAAAACCTGCAGTTTATATAAAAATGATAATGACAGATTTGTCTCCATCAAAATCTGAGGAAATTATAATATGGGTTATCAGCTAAAATTGCACATATCGCACATCCCAATTTTTTCTCACATCTGAAATCTTTGCACCTTTGAAAAGGAATAGCAACAACTGTAAAGATGAGATGAAATTGGCTTGTTTGTTAACTGATTAAGACTAAGACCCGGGTTTGGTTCCCAGCACCACCAAGCCACTACTGTGGGCCCATGAGCAAGGCCCTTAACATTCAATTGCTCAGTTGTAATTGTAATTGTGTAATACACTTCTTAAAGTCTGCATCATACGAGGCTACATCATCATATGAAGCTAAAGGGAAAGGAACATGAGGTTTTGTGGACAGAGCTGACATTTATGGAGACAAGGCTGTAAAGTAGAGTGCTTCACTTTGCCTCCGGGTACCGAGGAATGATTCAACTGTCTTCCATCTTGTGCCTTGTATTAAAATTAGTTGAGATAAAATGCTTTATACATACTTCTTAATAACATAGTGTACATAGAAAAATACAATTATGTGTTCTATGAACCTGAAAAAAGCACAGAAAACACATTAACAAAATATATAACAGTAAATATTACACTCACGAATATTGATTTGATTCATTTCTCCCGATGTCAGGGCAGTTGATCTTCTGCTGAAGTATGCGTATGATACAAATAAACAGGATAAAGTTCATCTGTCGTTTGGAGAAAAAAACAACAGCATGATTTGTGTGCTCTTTAACTCAGCGTCACACTGGTACATAAAACTGATTTATTACCCTACAGCATTGTTGTTTTTTTAAGAATTGTTGTTTTTTTATTTTATATTTAAGATGTATTCTGTCAGCAGAGACACAGGAAGCCGCTGTATCGAACCAGCGGGCCATATAGAGAGAAAACAGGACTAATGGACTTGTTTAATAATGTTTGTGTAAACCTGAAGTGTGTGATGTGCTGGGAACAGCTGTTTCTCAGCTGCACTTTCCTGATGGTATGAGTGAGTGGGTAAAAGCGAGAATTGTCTACTTTATCCTTGCCACAAATTACATGCTCGCTGGGAGAGCGCAAAACCTAGACATCATAAAATTTGCATAAACATTTAACTAGGGAAACAGATTTTCCCAATGGTGGCCATGCACATCCAATACATTTGCTTTTTCTCACAGACTGCATGAGTTCATGCCGAATGTAGATAATGTTAGTGCCATATAAATAATAACAAAATTATCCTTCTCTTTGATTACGCATAGACTATAATTCTACTTTCCTCTCAAAACCCAAAAAAAGAGAATACTTTATCTAATTTTGTCCACTGACAGGGAGTGTAAATCCATGTTTAATTTCCTGTTCTTTTGAGGACATATCCTGTTTTTCTTGTTCATTGTGGTCTATAGTTCACACAGACGTTCCACGGAAACTAAGCACATGGTCAATATTTTAGTCAATATCCAGTGATTTTGGCAGCATGCTAGTGGGATCGACTGTTGTTTCAGAGCTCAATCAGATTGATCGGTGAGTGCAGCAAATGAGACAAAAATTTAAAAGAGACAAAAGTTTGGCTAAAATTTAACTTACAACAAAGAATACATTATGAGTATTGTTTGTTAAAAAATTAAATTCCAAAATTACTGTTCTAGTAAACTTCTATAAACTGATCCAGACACATTATATGTGCACAATATATATATTTTAAGTTATGAAGTTAATAAAACATTAATAAGCATAGATTAGACTTTTTAAAAGACAATTAGTATTAAGTAAATGACTGTTAGTCAAAGGTCAGGTTATCTAAATTCAGACCAGAGATAAATTCTATGAAACAGATTTATGCAGGTTATGCAAATATTTTTCAGATGTTCTGGACATTCTAGAATTTGTATATCTTCTGGAATAGTTTTGATAATTTTTTTTAACACTACTTTTATTGCTAAATTTGGTGTTATTTGGCATTAACAATTGTTAAATGTTGTCCTTATGCATCTTATCAAGCCAGATTAATACCAATATTTCTTCAATGAACAGAATAAGATATTCCAAATCTAAGATATAAATAGTAAATTCAGCCTACAGCATTTTTTATTGTTGTTCTTATTTGTAAGGACTATTTCTTCGGCGGACCGCCTGCAGAGAGCGCCCTCGCCCGAGTTCTAGAAACCCTACTTCCTGATTCAGCCATTGGGTGTGGCCCACCTATATAAGCAGGAGGAACTCAGAAGTGTTTGTGAAGTATTGTTGCCCTAGGCCTTACTGAGCGATTTCTCTATTTTTCATGTTTGGATTACTCTTTGGACTCTTGACCTTTGCTATACCTTTTGACTACTCTATTGCTACTCGTTTTGGATTTGTTTGCCTTCCCTATCCCTTTCCCAATAAAAACCACATTTGAACTCTGCAACATGGATTCAACTAATCTGTCTTCTGCCAGTGCGTTACATTATTACAGAGGACAGGTCACCAGTCCATCGCATTGCCACACATAGTCAAACAATCACACACTCTCACTTACTATGGGCAATTTAAAATAACCAATCGACCTAATGTACAAGTTTTTGGACTGTGGGAGGAGAACATGCACGGAAAGTCCCTAATCTGGGAATTGAACCAACGTCCTTCTTGCAGTAAGGCAACCGTGTTAACTACACCACCATGCCGCCTTTCTAGAACCTTCTATTTACCTCTAACCTTAATTAAAAAGAGAAAACTTACTAGTATAGAAGCTAATATAGGTGTTTTGATGATCCACCAAAACACGTCAGAGTTCTCAATAATATCCCAGCACCTAAAAGAGAAGAACAAATGAAATGGTGTTTTTTATAATTAAAAATGATTTAACATAACCCCCGCTCGGCTATGATTTCTAAAGGCACTTGGTTCAATTACTTTCTTTGAATTGAGTTTGCCAGTTTGAATTAATTTCAGGTTTATCCATATAGGAGAATTTCACCTATAATTTTCTGTATTTTCTGTGGTGTTTTAAGTATATGACATACCCTACATCGTCAAAATAGGCTTTGGCAAAGCTCCAGGCTGTGATGAAAATCAGCGGTCCTCCTAAACAAGGAAAAAAAAAATCCTTAAAACTTTTCATCAGGAATTAACTGCATAAGCAAAAGCTATTAAGCTACATTATAAACACGTTATGACACGTTAACACAAATATGACAATGCTACTCTTTCTGGAAATGTGTATTCACACAATGATTAAAAATAGGCAATGATAAGCTCAAAATTCAAGAGATTCTAGAGATTTGACTAAATATTTATTTGATTTTTAAAACCTCGACAGGACAAAGCCTATTGTAAGGAACTGATCTTAGCTCCTCCCTCTTGTTTAGCGTCATCGTCCTGGATTTGGTTGCAGAATCGGCAGAATCGTTAAGGATTTCTAAAGATTCATACTTTAGGATTAATACGTGTTACCCTGCTCAGATAAGTCTAGCTACGTGTGTATGTTTAAAGTGTATAGAGTATGTGTTTGGAGGACTATCGCGGTTAAGTTTTGGTTTTGGTTTAGTTCTTGTTCTGTTTATCGTGTATAGTTTTGCTTTCTGTTTGCATTGTGTATATTATTAAAAGATTGTCCCTGAAATATGGATCCTGCTCCCTTCTTCGCATTACATAATGAATCACCAAAAAAGGATCCATCGGGACGTGCGCAGATCTCAACTGCGTTCTTGGACACTGCGGCTGCGGATTAGTACCAGCTAGCAGCCATTCTTCGGGAGCAAGAGCAAGCGCTTCAAACACTACACATGCCATCACAGAGCTGCACTCTGTGTTTCTCTGCAAATTCAACGGCAATCCGGAGAGGTGCGTTCAATTTATTTGGGAGTGTGAAGCATGTATAGGCATATAGGCATGATTTTCCCACAGATCGCTCAAAGTGCGATTTCGCGTTTATGCATTTGTGCGACAGCACTTTGTCTGCGGTAGCTGCCGCCTGGGATCAGAATCCGGGTCTCCAAACTGATGTGGAGTATTTCCTGAACCATCTACTCGCAGTCTTCATCCACGATACGGTACCTAGTGAAGGCTAAGAGGTTGTGTGGGTCAAGGTTTCCTGAGGATTACATCAGTGTGCACTACAATGGTCCCATCAAGGTGTTTGAGGCTACAACCCTGCCTGAGGTTTCATGTGGTGGACCCTCAGCTGGGGTCAACTAGGAGCGCAGAGTTACCCAGACCTTCAGTGGGCCACTCTCAGTCAGCGAAGTCCCAGGATGGTCAAGCCTCAGCGTCTTCAGCACCTTCTGCCTCGTCTGTGGCAACATCAGCGCATTCTGCCTCGTCTGTGACGTTTTCAGCGCCTTCTGCCTTGTCTGTGGCATATTCAGCGCCTTCTGCCTTGTCTGTGGCGTCTTCAGCGCCTTCTGCCTTGTCTGTAACGTCTTCAGTGCCTCATGCCTCGTCTGTGGCGTCATCAGCACCGTGTACCTATTCAGTGTCTTGAACTTCCCCAGCGGCAACTTCGGCTTTGCCAGCACCGCCTGGGGCGCCTACTGCTTCGCCAGCGCCGCCTGGGGCGTCTACTGCTTCGCCAGGGCCGCCTATTGATTTGCCATGGCCACCTGGGGTGCCTACTGGTTTGCCAGCGCCTTCAGTATCATCAGTGTTTTCAGTATCGTCACTGTCTTCAGTATCCTCAGCATCTTCAGTATCGTCCATGGATACATGGTTTTCTAGTTGGGGTAAAGGTAGAGAACTTACACTAACATTACTAACAAGCTGTAATTTTTCATTAGGTGATGTGAATCGTTCTGGACCACCTGTTAATGTTTCTGTCTTTGGTTGTTTTGCTGGTCTCCGTTTTCACCGTCCTGTTCGCTGCACCTTGGCATTGTTTCTTTTGATTTATTTCTGTTATGTCATCTTTTTCTATCCCATGGTTATTTCTACCTTTGCCTCTTGTCTGACATTTTCCTGTCCCTGTTCCGCTATTTGTCCATGTTCCTTCTCCTGCCTTCCAGTATCTTTTCCCGTTTACGTTTTACAATTTCTGTTAATGTCTTCACCCGTTTTCACCCCGGCGTGAGTTTCTGTTCCCTCCTTTGCTCTGTTGTCTTTTTTCTGTTTGTGTGTATCTGTTTCTGTCATTGTACCGCTGCTCAGTTTTATTGGCCTCGGTCCCCCTCACCCTGTGCGCTCCAGTGTGTCGTTGTTTCTGTTAGTTTATTGTCTCTGTAACTTTGTATTTTCTCTTTCCCTGGTTCTCTCTACTCCCTTCTGTGTTTCCTTGGTTGGTCTTTGTCCGTGTCTCTCCGCTCCTGCTCCTTTCTCCGGTTCACCTTTCTTGCTCTTTCTCTTCCTGTTTGTCTATGCTCATTTCAGTGTCTCTGTTCCTGTCGCTGTTTCTGTTTCCAGTATATTTTCCTCTCCATTCCGGTCAGTCTCAGTTTTAGCCCCGGTCTATGCCCTGTTTTATACCGGGCTCTATCTCAGTCTCTGTTCCTGTGCGCGCTCCCTGTCCTTGATTCTGTGCACCCTCTCTGTTCCTGATCCTGTGCACGCTCTACTGCTCTGTTCATGTGCACGCTAGCGCTGTCTGCATTTTCCAGGCCCGCCTGTGCTCTCTATATGCGTTTTTCAGGTCCGCCAGCGCTCTCTGTCTGTTCCAGGCCTGCCTGCTCTGTGTGTTTCCCAGGCCTGTCTGTCCTCAGTGTTTTGATTTGGTCCTGATTTGTGAATTTTGGTTTGTTTCGTCTTCTTTGTTGGGTTGCCTTTGTTTGTATTCTTTGTTTATTTATTTTTTGCCTGTTTCCTAGGGCGTTGCCCTATGGGACGCCAGAGTGCGTTCTTTAGGGCGGGGGGTGTTATGTACAGTCACAGTTTGGCATTTGGCAGACGCTCTTATCCAGAGCGACTTACATTTGGTCTCTTTTTTACAACTGAGCAATTGTGGGTTAAGTTTAAAGTAATTGTGTGTTTCTAGGACTATTGTGGTTAGGTTTGAGTTTTCGTTTAGTTCTTGTTCTGTTTATCGTTTATAGTTTCACTTTCTGTTTGCCCTGTGAATATTATTAAAAGAGTGTCCCTGCAACATGGATCCTGCTCCCTTATTCACATTACACCTAAAAACCAAATGTAAATATGTTCTATTAATATATTCCATTAATTCTGGTGATATTAAGCTTTTAATGTAATGTAAATTCCCCAAGGCAGGGAAAGGAGTACTGGAAATTTCTACTAAAGTAAAAATATTGCTAATTAAGAAATAATTTGAGTTCAAGTACTAAAAAATAATAAATAAGCAGTTTGTTAAAACCAGTCAATGTAATGCTAGTGTAAGTTCATTCATTCATCTTCTTACCCGCTTATTCTGTAATTCGGGGTCACTGGGATCCACTGGAGCCTATGCTAGCGCAAATAGGGCGAAAGGCAGAGGTACACCCTGGACAGTTTGCCAGTCCATCGCAGGGCACATGTAGACGAACAACCATTCACACACACACACACACACACACACACACACACACACACACACACACACACACACACACACACACAC
>JAOTRA010000019.1:1856375-1868536 GCA_026260255.1 Pseudolaguvia tuberculata
TAGGAGTGAATGTGTGTGTGAATGGTTGTTTGTCTATGTGTGGCCCTGAGATGGACTGGCGACCCGTCCATGGTGTATCCCCGCCTCTCGCCCTATGTGTGCTGGGCGAGAAGATGAATGATAGACATTGATGACGTCGTTGTGGTTACTGTAACACTTCAGGCCAGTGGAGAAAGAGTGAATCTACTGATCAGCAGGCCTGCCAAGCAAACCATGGCCGTACACACAGGCTCAAGCTCTGCCCGCGATAGCTGGTGCCATGAACACTTCCTGCCTCCGGTGCACCACACGGCTGTGCCAAACTCCACGCCCAACCTTCAGCTCAGCCGCTCGTCCACATACAGGGTGAGACACACACACACACACACACACACTCTTGCTCTCACTCTTACACCAGCTCTGGTTTTGTTCCCCATTTTACCCTGACTAGTAATTAATGACTCTGGATCGTTGATGTGATTAATGGTGTAGCAGTAGCAGTACCGGGACTCAGAAGTTGACAGGATTAGCACTTTATTTTCATGCTGTACAGTATTTGGAGTTTCTTGCAATGGACTTGTTGCTAAAATTAACTCTTTTAAGGTGCCAAGCCACAAATGGGTGGACATTATAATGTCATTTAGTTAGTAAAGTTCCTCTGTGGAGAGGCGCGGTGTCGTAGTTAGCATGGTCGCCTCACAACAAGAAGATCCTGGGTTTGATTCCTGAGATGTTCTCCCCATGATTGTGTGGATTTCCTCTGGGTACTCTGGTTTCCTCCCACAGTCCAAAAACATGTATATTTTGCTGATTGGTGATTCTAAATGTGTGTGTGTGGTTGTTTGTCTATCTGTGCCCTGCGATGGACTGTCCAGTGTGTACTCCTGCCTCTTGCTCTATGCGCACTGGGATAGGCTCCAGCAGACCCCTGTGACCCCGAATTAGGGAATAAACAGGTAAGAAAATGAATGAATGAGTACCTCTGTGAATAAGAGTTGTTTTCAAGAGTTGTTTTTATTTAATGTGGTGGTAGGACCTCTCTCAGTGTGTTACCTGCAAGGAAAAACACATCACTGTGAAGAAAGAGCCGCAAGAGTCACTGGGAATGACCGTGGCTGGGGGGCGGGGCAGTAAGAGCGGTGAGCTGCCCATCTTTGTCACAAGTGTCCAACCGCATGGATGCTTGTCACGGGACAGACGAATCAAACGTGGTCAGTCATGTTACATTACATATAATTTCTGCCTGTCTGATCTCTCATATTTATACCTCATGTATTAAGTTAAGTAGACAGTTCCAATTTTTTTCCTCCAGTGGGATGTGATATGACACGTGGAATTCCGAGTGGTTATAAAATCAGATATGTAAATTAGTGTCTGATGCCATATCTTTCACCTGTCAACTGTATGTCATTTAATAAGCGACGGTGTCACCGTCATGCGTCACCCAGGCTACAACAAGGTCTTATTTTTTCCTCTGGGTACTCCGGTTTCCTACCACAGTCTGAAAACATGCAGATTAGGTCGATTGGCAGTTTTAAATTCTCCATAGGAGTGAATGAGTGTGTGAGTGGTTGTTTGTCTATGTGTGTCCTGCGATGGACTGGAAACCCTTTCGCCTTATGTGAGCTGGGAAAAGCACCAGCAGACCCCCGTGACCCTGAATTAGGGAATAAGTAGGTAAGAAGATTAATGAATGAATGAATGAATTTAAGAAAAGGCTGAGGTGTTTTTGTATACAAGCCCCCCTCTTTATTTTTAGGAGTGTCAATAATTTCACTTACTAAAAGTAAATTAGAAGTACAACCAATGATAAAATAAAACACAACTCTATGATGAGGTCATGATGATATAATGTACATATGTGTATAATGCATGCTCTGGTTTGTCTTTGCTGTGCATGACTTTAAACTCACCTCAATAACCTGCATTTCACCGGTTGCTCAGGAGACGTGCTCCTGAGCATCAACGGTCAGGATTTGACATCCCTGAGCCACAGTGATGCGGTGGGAACTTTGAAATCCAGCGCCGCCTCCTGCTCTGTGCAACTTTGGGCACTGGAGGTGAGCATGGTGGATGAGCCGGGGCAGGATGAAGGACTTCTGCCTCATCATGAAAGCGACTACGATGCCAGCTGGTCACCGTCCTGGGTCATGTGGCTGGGCCTGCCCAGGTAATGCTTTACTTCCTATTGGCTTGATAAATGGCAGCAGCTGTTAAATTAAGAGGAAGATGATTAGTGCTGTTTTTAGCTCATCCAGGACCCAAAAGACTTTAAGACATGGATCCATAAATGCTCTTTAGCAAGATGTGCTTTCTCAAAATGTTTACTATATTCAGCGCTTTGGTCTGCTGGGATGATCTAAAAATAGCTACCTAGCCACAATGAGCAGCAGGTCGAATAAAATGACAGCGAACACCGTGGCAGAGAGCCATGAGTGTGCAGGGCGTTTAGTTCACCTCCTTATTTCTTGTGTCCTTAACAGTGTCATCAGAGACAAAGGACGGTACAGAGACCAGACAAAATGACATGAGACCAGGAAGTGGATCTATTTTGATATCAAGGACATGTTGGAGATTTAGGCCAGGGGATTATGTGGCAGTGTGTGCATGGGATGTTCATCAGCGGAAAAGTGGAGTGTTGTAAAATCACAATCTCTTCTTATGAGGCTGTGACACAGAGGGCTTTCAGCCTCTTTCCTCTTTTTCATTCCGTGTGCCTCCCTTTTGCAATCCCCCTTTCCTGTGCACCTGTTCGTCGATTTCCTTTCTAGTGATGCACCCTCGCTCTTTATCTTTCTCTCTCTTCTTGAAGTCTGCAGCTGTCCCTTTCTTGAGTATTGTTGGACCTTTTTTTTTTTTTTAAAGAAATTCAATAAGTGCCATAATTTTTAAACCTTTTGTTTATATATTTGTGTATATATTATATATTTACTGTATTTACTATATCGCCAAAAGTGTGTAAACATTTGGCCATCATTTTATTCCAAATGTAATCCCAATTTTGCTGTTCCACTACAATGTGAGATATCTCTTCTTTTTGTGAGTTTCTGTGGTTGATCGTCTGTGTGGCCCTGTGTTGGACTAGTATCCCTACTTTTCGCCCAGAAAGTAACTACGCTCAGAAAGTTCCACGACCCGGGAATCAAACCCGGGACCTTCTTGTTGTGAGGCGACCGTGCTAACTACTTTAATTTGTATTTATTACAGTTTTATTGCTATTTTAACATTTTTTAATTATTAAAGCAGCCCTGGGAAGGACTGGCAACCTGTCCAGGTTGTACCCCTACCTGGAATAAGCAGGTTGAAAGATGAATGAATAAATTCTTAAAGCAAATCCATTTTAAACGGCACATAATTGCCATTTTGCCAATAATATTTATATTTAGACAATAACAGTTCCATAAAATGTATTACATTAATTTATAGCTTCAGGTCACAGACCTAAATTTGTACTGATTTGTAAAACATCTGTTGGACCTTAAATTTCACATCCACGAAGAATAATAATTTAGGGATGTGTTTTATCCTCTAATAAACTTTAATAAATTTAATAATTTTGAGCACATGTTGAATGTTGTTTTATACATTTCTGTGTTTTCTGATTATTTCCTCTTTCGTTAACAGCTACCTGAACAGTAGCCATGAGATTGTCTTACGCCGGAGTCACCCTGGTAGCTGGGGCTTCAGCATTGTCGGCGGTTATGAGGATAATCATGTCAACCAAGCGTTTTTCATTAAGACCATCGTGTTAGGAACTCCTGCCTATTACGATGGCCGTCTGAAGTAAGTTATGCCTTTTTTCTAGAACTTTTTTTACACTGAACTAAGCAGTAAATAGCTTAGGACCCAACACTGGTGGCTTGGTTATGCTGGGAATTAAACCTAAGATTTCCTGATGAGCAATCCAACAGCTTAAGCGTTAATTTCTATGTGTATGATTGTATTCTGGGAAAACGTTATTTCCATCTCCATTCTCAGGTGCGGTGATATGATTGTTGCAGTAAACGGACTTCCTACTGCAGGTATGAGCCACTCTGCACTGGTGCCCATGCTGAAAGAGCAGCGCAGTCGGGTGGCGCTCACCGTTGTCTCCTGGCCTGGCAGCCTGGCGTAATCACTTTGTCCTCACATCAGAGCCTTTTTATCATTCCTGTGTCCCTTCTGCTGTGCCACAGACACCATTGTCAGTGAGTCTGAAAACTTGAACACGTCCACTCAACACTGAAAAAAACAAAACAAAACTGGCTTTAGAGAGAACCCTGCCACACCCTAGAAGGAGACTCCATTCCTCTGGTGTGCAGTCTTAAGGCCTTGTCATGACTCTACCCTGCCAGGGATTTTATATGTAGATGTTATCTTGATCTTGTGTCAATGAGCGAGAATGTTTGAATACGTGTACAGGTGTTTAATAAATTAACCTTTTCAACAGCTGTGTGATAATGCAGTGTTTGACATGCAGAATTGAAATTTCAGGCTAACTAAGCAGAATTAAAGCCACATCAGGCTCTGTTTTTACTGATTAATGACCAGACATAAGGCAGTGCAGTGACCTAATAGTTACCACAGTCACCTCACACCAAGAAGGTCCCGGGTTCAACTCATGTTTGGGATTTTTGCATGTTCACCCCACACGTGAGAGTTCTTTCTGGATACTCCGGTTTCCTCCCACAGTATTAAAAAAAAAATAATAATAAAAATAAGTTAATTGGTGATTTTAAATTTTCCATAGGAGTGAGTATGTGGTTGTTTGTGTTGCCCTACAATGGACTGGCAACCCATCCAGGGTATATCCATGCCTCTCACCCGAGGTCCACTGGGATAGGTACCAGCAGACCCCTGTGACCCTGAAAGAGGGAATAAGGTGAACGAATGACACATGCAAAATAGTTGTTTACTCACTGCCACAGTAGTTTAACCGAGTTGTAAAAAGGTATACAAACTAAGATTTAATTGCATCACATTTCCACCTGTCCAGTGGAACAGGTTACTATAGTATGTTCACATATTTGGCAGTCAAGGACTTGACAGGCATGTAGGAGAACCAATGTTTGGACTGGACTTAAACCTTCCACAGAATATACAAAGTGGGTCAATGACAATAAAAATGTAAAGGCATTTAACTAAAACAATGTTTTCTGAATATAAATCAATTACACAACCAGAGGTGCAGAGAAGTGAAAGTTTAATTAGTGCATTTAGATAAATTATGCTGTATGGGGAAGTTGATGTCCATCAAACGTTCAGGTCTTATTCAGAGAAAGTTTCTGAAGCTGTGCAGAAATTTTATGGGGACTAGAAACCTTAGTCTTCGGTATTTTTCCTTTTTCTGTGTTCTGGGGAAGAGGGGTTGATTGTCATTAAAAATAAATGCATAATGTTTAATATTAAGAACATTTTTCCCAAAAAAAAAACAACCACCAAATCTGAGGTTTACCTGCATTTTCTTCCTCTGAGGGTCATGGACTACAGAATGTCGCTTCAGGCTTTGCTACAGAAAAAAAAAAAAATCTTTAGGTCAAAATCTTCCTCTCCTTCATAATTTTGAACAGTTTTTCACCTCCATGGCGAACGCTTTTCCACAACCACTATGAGGGCAGATGAAAGGACACTTTCCTTCATGGAAAGAAAGAATATGGCTCTGGAGGTTGAACTGCTTAGTATAGGTTTTTGTACAGCCCTCCATGGTGCACTTGAAAATGCGGCATACACCAATGTGGACAGAGAGTTTGTGCTTCTTCAGAAACCAGGAATTATAAAAAACCTTCTCACAGCAGTCACATGGCAGAGCCTCTGTACACACAAAGATTACAAGCCACACGCAAGACCACAACAAGAAATCCTCAGACTAAGCAGGTTACCTCTGTGCTCCGCTTTCCTGTGAGCCTGGTACTCTGACCAGGTCTTTCCCTGGAAACTACAGCCCTCTTCAGCACATGGATAACCTTTGAGGATATTAGGATAACATGAACAGATTTAAAACATTTAAAATCATCTTTCTAGAGGTTTTACCATTGTGCATGTTCTTGTGTTTTTTCAACTTTTTAGATGTAGAATACTTCTGCTCACAGCCCTCATAGGAACATCTGCAGGTGAGCAAATCAGATGAAAGTTGAGTTCAAACAGGAAGTCTAGGTTTAAAGGATCTTTACTCCATACTCACATGAAGGGTAATTGGTTGGTGTGTTCACATGTGTGAGATTTCAGCTGGGTTTTTTTACTAAAGGCCTTCACACAGCCCTGCCAGTCACACTGAAAGACAGTAAGAGCTTCAACATGTCTTTGAGCAGAATTTTGGTTTTGTCTAAGGTTAATGTAATTCTTTGGAATCATGCTTTCACATGCATCCATGCTGAGTAATTTAGCTACATTTAACTCCTGACCAGTTAAACTACTTTAATTAGGTGACAGCAAATAGCAGTTAGAAAGTTAATCAGGGGAAAAAAATGCTGAAAACCTGATATACTATAGGTACAATTATGTGAATTTCTACCACATCTTACCCAAACTTAAAGAATCAGCCAAAGCATGACTAATCAAAGAATTCAGAAGACTACCCAGGAGCTTTAAGTTGTCAGTGCCAGTTCCATGAGCAAAACTTTTAACCACAAAGTGCTCAGTTGTATGAAAAAAACGTGTCTTACCACATATGGTTTATTTTTATGCAGGTGCACACGTTCCACATGGTTCTTTAACCCAGCAGGACTGGAAAAGGCTGCTGAACATCCAGTCTCTAAACAGCTGCAGATTTAATAAACAGATTTAAGTTAATAAAAGTTTGATTATTAACAGGATGATGGGATGTACAGGAAAACCTACTGATGAGGTTTCAGCCCACTGTGGCTCAGGTTGTGTCTGGTGAGCTGAGAGCGGGTGCAAAAACTTTTATCACAGCTGTCACAAGCAAAAGGTCTCTAAATTAAAAAGGAAAAAGTGTATTAATGAGTTAATCACATATCAAGGTTGGTATTTCCGGGTTTGGGTTTTAACTCACCAGCCCAGTATGTTTGCAATAATGAGCTTCGAGCTTCCAGGACTTGGAAAATGAAGCCTTGCAGTTGGCAAAGGAACACATGAAGTTGTTCGCTGGATCTTTGAAACGTTCTCCCATTTTATTCGCAAAGATTTCGCGGTGAGGTCGAGCGCAACAAGACTGTTTCGCCGAACGACCATTAATCGCCCTGTCGGTTATGTTTTTATTAACCGTGGATCGAACCATTATCACACGACGGGGACAGAATTGCATTTAACGAAGAAAATCGTTAAATGCAATTCTTGATAATTGATAATTAATGGACATAAAGACATGGACATTAAGTACAGTCATTGTTGGTGATTTACGTACAGAAAGAAAAGAATACAGAAAAGAATATAAACAAATCGGTTTAAGCAAACGGCAAAGAATTGTTGTGGTTCAGTCCTAATTAAGGTAAACCATCCTGCGCGTGTCACGTGATATTGACCTGACATAATTTGGACCGAGGTATAGGATAACAATACAAAATAATACTATATAATAGAATAGATTGGCGATCTGTCGAGGGTGTACCCCTGCCTCTCACACTATGTGAGCTGGGATAGGCTCCAGCAGACCCCCGTGACCCCGATTTATGGAATAAGCGGGTAAGAAGATGAATGAATGAATATAGTATAATATCATATAATATAATATACCCTTGCCTTTCACCCTATGTGAGCTGGGATAGGCTCCAGCAGACCCTGTGACCACTAATTAGGGAATAAACAGGTTAAAATATGAATGAATGAATGAATATTATACTTACAAGTTATAATGTAGTATAATATAGTGAAATATACTATTGAAATGAAATGTTATATATTTTAATGACTTTTGTTGTATTTTTAATATATTTTTAAATATTTTTAATGTAAGAACTTTTGTATGTATATTGTCAAACCCTAGAATAATTTAGATTTATTGATTTACCCAATGTTAGAGCTCAATAAAGAACCTTATGAAATCTCACCCTGAAGCTGGGAGAACGTGAAACCCCACTCGAAACTAAGACCCAACATCAACCTACTGACCAATAATGACTCAATACATTTTTAGATCTTGGCAGGTCATAGCAAAAAGCAAACATAACATAAACAGTAGACAAAAAATAAAGACAAACAAATACAGGCAGCGCGGTGGCATAGTGGTTAGCACGTTCGCCTCACAACAAGAAGGTCCCAGTTCGATTCTCAAGCCGGAGATCTTCCTGTGCAGACTTTGCAAGTTCTACCTGTGCTTGCTTGGGTTTCTTCCAGTTTCCTCCCACAGTACAAAAAGGTTGATTGGTGAGTCAGATGTGTGCCCTGCGATGGACTGGCAAACTGTCCAGGGTGTACCCCTCCCTTTCACCCTATACACGCTAGAATAGGCTCCAGTAGACCCCCGTGACCCCAAATTAGGGAATAACCAGGTAAGAAGATAAATGATTTAATTAATTAATTCAAAGCTGAGGACACTCTTTTGAGGCACCTTTATTTTTTCAATGTTCCTGTTTCTGAGACAATCTGGCTGTATGTATTACATCTAAATGTGTGGAGGAGGATGTCTTTTTACACACACTGGAGGTTTTAATTACGTAGTAACAGGAGTGAAAATCAGTTTCAACCATAATTTGAATATGTATCGATTATTAAGGTTCTTCCCCTTTTGTAAGATTAAAATATTGATACACTATTGTAAAATATATATATATAGTTGGCTGTATCAATATTGATGTCTACATTCTATGTAGCAGTGAGTCAAATCTCTCACTGTTATATGGAATTAATAAAATATCTATAATGTCTACCAAATTGAGTGCAATTTATCTGCGTAATTTATCAGAATTATTATCTGTGTGTATCTAAACTACACTAGACTAGCAAATGTCTACACTTGCAAGTCTGTAAATGGATATGATTGGGGATTAAGGTCTTTGGGATAGTCTAAAAAAAGATTAAAAGAGGGTATGAAACTGTCAAAACCAACTCCTGGAATGTGTCTCTCTGTGTCTGAAGGAATGTTGTTAATGATCGACTAATAATAACACCCACGTGCAAACACACATCCAATTTATGATACACAATCATAGTTTGTCAATGACAGCTGAAATTTACTGATACGTTTGATTTACAGTTAGTGAGCCGATTTGTTCCGTTATAAAGTCCAAAAGCAGACCTGTGTATCAGTATTTTATCTCAGCGGAAACTTAAGATTTGTAGACATCCCTCGTACCCTTCAACTGCATAATAACAATGATAATAAAGTGTGTAAATAATGCAGATATCAAAATAACAAAATAACAGGTGCATCCTGTGCAGCCTGTGCACCCACGCAGTAACCTATACACTTTGACCTAAATTTATAAATAAATGTATTTATTACCTTGATTACATGACAGGCTGAATGTTATAAAGAAACTTTCTGTTAACTGTAAACAACTCCAGAGCGGCGCGGTGGTGTACTGGTTAGCACGGTTGCCTCACAACAAGAAGGTTCTGGATTCGATTCCTGGACTGAGGGTCTTTCTGTCTCGAGTTTGTATATTCTCTCCATGCTTCCGGTCCAAAAACTTGTGGTTGATTGGGGATTCTAAATTGTGAATGTGTGTGTGTGTGTGTGTGTGTCTCACCTCATTGTGCGCTGGGATAGGCACCAGCAGACCCCAGTGACCCCGACTTATAGAATAAACATGTAAGAAGATGAATAAATTAATTAATAAACACCCCCCCTCCACCACCACCACTAAATATTTCACAATATATATCTCACCCTCAACTGTTTAATTGAATCTATTTATTATATCTGCCCTGCGATGGACTGGCGAACTGTCCAGGGTGTACGCCTGCCTCTCGCCCTATGTGCACTGGGATAGACTCCAGCGGACCCCTGTGTCCCCGAAATATGGAATAAGCAGGTAAGAAGATGAATGAATGATTATTATATCTATATAGTATATGTTTTGGCCACTTCAAGAGTTGATATACAGAACAAATGCCTTTGTAATTAGATTGGATTCGAAAAGAATGTATCTGCTTCATGCTGGTAGACATTGATTCATTCATTCATTCATCTTCTGCTGGTGCCTATCCCAACGCACATAGCTTGCCAGTAAATCGCAGGGCACACATAGACAAGCAACCACCCATATACATTCAATCAGAAATTTTGACTCGCCAACCAACATAACATACATGTTTTTGGACTGTGGGAGGAAACCGGTAATCCATGCAAGCACAACTATGCACAGAAAGGTCCCCAATCCCCCGTCCTCTAAATCACCAGTACAAAACATATAAACATTACTAGATATCACAAGACCTATCTTTACTCCACCACAGCTACAGTTACAGTTTGGCATTTGGCAGACGCTCATATCTAGAGCAACTTACATTTGGTCTCTTTTTTACAGAAACAGCCAGGCAGAATGGGTCAGGTACCAGGGGTTACTAAAACGGGGAAAACAAATGAAACAACGAAAAGGCCAGGGAATGCAAAAGGGAGAGGAACCAAAGTAACCAACACAAAACGAAGACTGTCAACAGATAAAAGAACGACAGCATACCTAACCAGGGGACAGAACTATGCCAAACAGGAGCGGGAAAAGTATTGTAGACAAAAAGGGAAAAGAACTAAAATCGAGATAGCAATGGGTAAGTAAAGAATAGACACACACAGGGAAATAGGAATGGCAGCTGCAATAGGGAAACACCATGTTAACAGGGGAGAGAGGCAACAGCAGGGGCAGCGGATGGAACAGAGATCAAATGACTGGAGCAGGGAGACAGCAAAAGTCGGGCACCAGGTAGCAATAGACAAGGGAGAAGAAACGAGACAAAGAGAAAGCTTCTTCTTCTTCTTCTTCTTCTTCTGCTTCTCCTATCGGCTGTTCCCGTTAGGGGTCGCCACACTCTTCTCCACACTACCCTGTCCGCTACATCTGCCTCTTTCACCCCAACTACCTGCATATCTTCCTTCAAAGAGAAAGCTAAAGAACGTTAAAAAAAAACAGAGTACGAAAAAGGAACAGGAGAAAAGGGAACATAATCTATGCACAAGGGCACAGGAGCAAGGGCAGAGAGACACAGACACAGGCCACACACAGAACTGCAGAAGGGGGCAGAGAGAACCAGGAAGAAAGAAAACAATCCATACAATACAAACAGAAAAGGGGCAATAAATTAACAGAAACAATTTTAAGAGAAACAGAATTAAGACCAGTAAAACAGACAGGAGCAGAAACAGTAACAGGTGGTCCCGGATCATGTACTTGATATATTATAGTTTCTGGTGGGCCATAGGAACAATTAAAGTTCAACGTCTCTAACTTTAATTGAGCCAGAGAATGGTCCCTGGGCGAGGTAGAGGACGCTGACGAGGACTCGTAGGGGACTCTGAGGACAACGCAGAGGGATCTGAAGACAATGCAGAGACAACTTGACAGATTTTGCTGGGTTACCATCGAACCTTTCCGTCTTTGGTTGACGGCGTGTGTGTCATCTGCTCCAGCGCGTCAAGCTGAGCATGCAGTGACTGCAGCTGCTGCACCTGCGCATGCAGCACGGCTGTGAGCTGGTCACACTCCACAGCCGCCGAGACCTGAGCATGTCCCACTGGATCCTTGTTAGGCGAGTCATTCTGTAACACAAATACATCGATTGGATCCATAATGCAGGGACACTCCTTAATCAGACTTATAACAATAAACACAAAGCAAAATCATAGACGATAAAGATGACGGGACGAGAACTGAACTAAACTCCAAACTTAAACACGATCGTCCTCTAAATCACCAGTACAAAACATATAAACATTACTAGATATCACAAGACTTATCTTTACTCTGTGAACAGGTAGACCTCCGAAACATTGGTGATTGTTATTGACACACTGGTGCGTCACCTTAAATAATGCGTCAACGCCCAGGCAACCAGATTGCCAGGACGACAACGCTAAACAAGGGGAAGGAGCTATGTCAGATTCCTCACAGGGACCTTCTTGTTGTGAGGCAACCATGCTATGATGTAGACATTTAATTATAATTCAAAATGTTACAATTTTTTTTCATTAGAAGGACAATGCATGTAGGATGTTTTAGAGACAAGGTGAGGGAGGCTAGGTTGAAATGGTTTGGACATGTGCAGAGGAGGGACATGCAGTATATTGATAGAAGAATGCTGAGGATGGA